>ML805190.1:60622-79477 GCA_009831015.1 Picea engelmannii | reverse complement strand
TATATAATGATAAAAGTTTTACAAAAAGTGTTTTTTTCTGAAGACCAAAATATCAAAAATGTGAAGCACATGGCTTCATATACAATGAAGTATCAAGGATGTTTTTCGTTATAACATGTGACTTCCCATGCTACTCTACGGAGAAATCAACCGATGGAAGAATATACTCCCACTATGTGGCACTGATAATGCCTCGGGAGATCGTCGATGGAGGCATTAGGGATGTTCATCGTCAGCCCCTCCAAGTTTTTCTCTATAGTCTCGTAGTTAGCAGCAACTACCCCTACTACATCGAATCTCTCCCCTCACCTATGGATGGGGGACGAACTTGGAGGTCGATAAGGTCCCACATTTGCATCATCAAAGAGCATTTTATTAGTCATCGGATAAGGAACATAAAAAAAACATTTTATATTAAAAACCACAAAAAAATCATAAATAAAAATTTCCTTCTTACCTATGTTCCCCCATTGGGAACGTTAAGGAAGAACCAAGTCTGGATCACCTCAGAAGTCCAAACCGACATAGGCATAGTCGTCAAACATAAGCATCTGTGTCCTCAACCAATCAAAGAAAACATCATTATACCTGATGATAGGAGCAGTCACATGCCATGCCATGAGGTCGAACCACCTCTTCATTCTTGGATCCTGTGGGGCAGTTATACCCCACTCTACCTGCAAATGTAAATATGGGACCCTCTCGAGGAATAAGGACACCAAAATCGAACTGTATCCAAACTGTTTCAGTTCACCATTCCTGCACTTAGTCAACTGTTTTCATGTTTCTGAGAACCCCGTCACACTAGTTGAAAACTCGGGGCTCCATTTATTCCAGTGCATATTGGAAATATCTCTGAAGATTCATATGGGGAGTTTCACTCCCTGCCATGCATTGAACTCCCTTCCATGCATGTGATGGTGTCTCCCTTCCATGCATGTGATGGTGTAGAGGATAGTCCATAGAGGTAAGTCACATACATCTCTGATAATGAATTTTCCGCTATGATTCTGAGTACCAGACACACAATGTGCACTGATATAGTGGCTCATAGGATCACCACCTCCCCTGCTACCTGTAAGCGTGACTTGGGACCCACGATGAGATAGACCGGTCAAGAAGTAGATATCCTCGATATCTATCGTAAGAATATAAGATCCCACACGGAACGCCTGTTCGTTCACATCCCACATGTGAACTAGGTATTCTAGTAACCTCAGCTGGGCCCTCATGCCATGGATCTTGAATAATTTTAAAAGTCTAGATTGCCGGAGGGAATTTAACATTCTTGGGTCATTCCTGACAATGTAGTATTCCTCCTTGTGTTCTCTCTCTCTCACCATTCCAACATTTATACCGTGGAAAACCTGTAATGGAACATTAAAGAGGGATTAACATCATCTCTTCCATGGAAACTTTTTATAGGCAAAAACATTTAAAAATATTTTTTTCATTGTGCACGTCGCAGTCCTGGGCATCCGTACAGTGCGGAGTCATCGCAGGCTAGCTTTAAGGCCGCCCGCGACGACCCAGGGTTGTCGTAGGGCACAATATGCGGCACCTGCGATGACCTACACGCATGGGTAACCTTGAAAACTTAACTCAAAAATCCATTTCGAACCAATAAAAGCAAAATTTGATCAGTGAAAAGTTGAAAGAGATGAAAATTACCTGTTCTGCAGAGACCGTTCGTCGAATGATCAACCGTGACTTCTGCAATCCGTAGTGGAAAATTGAGGTAAATAGGGGGTTTTGGAACAAAGTTTGGGTGAAATAACAATGGGATAGTAAAATGAAGTATTTACCCACTTTTATTACTTTTTACTTTTTCATTTTACTTTTTATATTATTTTATGTATTTTACCTAAACCCTAAAGTTCTAATGACATTGTGGCACAAACCACCCTAAACCCTCAAGTTGGAGTCTGCACAAGATCTTTCAACTTCGGCCCCTTAGAGTCTGACTGACTCTCTTATTTCCTCTCAAGAAATATTCACTCACTCTTTCTGATTATAATTCACAGGCCCTCCTGAGTTATGCCTGCGTGATCATTCATCGACATAAACCCCGCGGTCAAACCCCAACTGAATTCGAGACTTTTTCCTTTTTCTTTTCGGGATACTGGATTTCGCGAATCCCGTGGTTGAGTGTCTTACCTCTTCGACCTCCGAAACCCAAAATCACACACAATGGACCCTTCCTACAACTAATTTCGGCTTCTCACTTATCGTGATTTGGGAGTTGCAATGACGCACAACCCTAGCTCTCGACTCCCAGAGTCCCGAAACCCGAATTACCGAAATCCCGAAAAGTCCACCCTAAGTCAGCCACACTTCGCGACTTCGGGATTTTCTTGACACTATGTCTTGTCACCCTGTCAACAGGATTCTCGATATGTCGAATCCCGAAACACTAGTGTTTTTCTTCCAAGGAAAATCAATGGTTGAGATTCTTCCCCTTGATCCAACGGTTAGCGTGATTTCGCGTACCGGGAGTTCGTAAGGCTTATCCTCGAACTCTCTGCCTCCTATACCTTCCGAAACCCATAATTCTAAAATGGTCTCCTTTCTCGGGACTTCACGTTCCTATCATGAGGTTTCCCGACTTTCCAACTTTCCCCTCAAGCTATACTATTCTCCTCACGTGGACTCCTGCCACCTGTCACCTTTTCCAATTTTCGGAACTTGAACCACCCTTCGACAACTTCCTTTATTTTCGGGCTCCTGGGTATCAGGAGTTCAAAACTCTCGACTCTAACCTCATATCATCACGATCCTCGAATTCCCGATCCCCGACTTGCCGAAATGTTGGAACGCACTTTCGAACCTCTTCACGTTTCATGATTTCAGAGGCTCTGACATAGAGTGTTCTGTCCCTTGTCAATGAGAATGCAGAAAAACTGATTCACAAAATCCCGACAAATAATCTATCGTGGCCTCTAATTTTGAACTTTCCTCCCTGCTGAGTCCCAATCACCCGTTCTCAAGACTTCTGAAACCCCGTACTCCGAAGTTTCAAAATTTCCAAAATGATCTGATGACCTGAGCAGATCACGATCGACGGTCCACTTTGAATCTTTGTTTCGAAGGTGGATTTGTTCGACACTTAACTCCCCTGTAACTTTTGTGGATCCTACGGTCCTTGCTATTTCAGGAGTTCTCTTCTAAGAATTCAGACCGTTCAATCTCTCCTCAAAGAACCTTCCGCTCAAATCAAACCTGCAATCCTTCTCTAGGATTTAGCCTCTACACAACTACTGGCGCTTCCTACCTTTCTTTCAAATGATTCCAACGCCCTAACTCTCCTGAGCTTCCTTCGCAAACTCAAGTCTCCTAGAAGGCTTCTGCATGCACTCCTTGTGGCGCTTCTTCAAATATTCCTGAATATTTGAATCTCTTGACTCTGTGCAACTCTGCAACAACAGTCCTTCAATCTCTCAAATTTAGTCTTTAGGTTCTAAGGTATCGACCATCCTGCACACACCTTGCACAACTTCTATTCTTTTCTTGCACTTTAGTTGAAATGAGAACAACGGTATCCCTCCTGAGCTTTCAGAGGTAACTCTGAATTCCATCAATGCACTCCTTGTGGACGCTTCAATGCACTCCTTTCAGGAACTCTTACTCAAGAAGAGAAATAATTGAAACTCATTCCCTTACTCTCTCAGACTTCAAATACTTAACATGAAATCATACATACATATCATAAAATCAAGTGCACAACAGAAAGAGTAAAACAACCATAAGCATAGCATTCAACATGTATACACAGAAAGTATTAGAACACCATGAGTCTGAATCAAAGCTTCATATATTAATCTCAGAACTTCTGTACATGGATTCTTCTCTGCTACTCTCTATTTCTTCTCTATGCTAATGTGCTTCTATCATACAATCCCTGATTGATTACCAAAAGATACAAAGATGAGGGTGTCTATAGTCGTTTTCCCTCCAGCTCCTAAAACTGTCTAATCTAGAATTTTAAATCTACCTACTTTCATTAACTATGCATAAATGCCTCTACTTCCTATAGATGAGAGCGAATCGCTCAAGATCTATTTACAATATGGAAGTATGCCTTCTTAACTATTGCATTAATGTCTGCACATCCAAACTTTCAAAAACATTTCAAACATTTTCAACAAGTGCAAAAAATGTGATGGCGTTCGTCCCAGCTGTCTTCCGCCTCCATGCTTGCTTGCTGCTGATGATGCTCCTGCATCATACTCCCTCACTTAAAATTTTTCATGGACTCCTGTTCATGATCTCTTGCATGGTCTGTCCATGTTTCTGAATTTCTGCTTCATTCTCCCAGCTGGCATCTTCTACTGGATGTCCCTTCCATTTGATCAAGTATTCAAAATACTCTTTTCTCCTGGTCCTCTTGCTGACTCTCTTGTCAAGTATACTTTCCATCTGTGGATTTTTAGCTATAGACATTTGTTTAGTCCACTGAACCTCTATTTTTTCACTGTCTTATTCAACTCTATAAGGGTAAAAATATGAGATGTTGAATATCGGTGAAATTCTGATCCCATCGGGTAATTCAATCTCATATGCATTTGCCCCAAATTTCTTTATGATCTTGCATGGTCCAATCTTTTTCATTTTTAGTTTGTTATATGTTCCCCTTGGGAACCTTTCCTTTCTCAGATGTGCAAGAATCAGATCATCAACTTCAACTTGAAGTTCTTGCCTGTGTTGATCTGCTATGTGCTTGTACTCTTGATTCGAATTCTGCAATCACTCCTTGACTTGGTTATGAAGCTCCTTCATCGCTTCTGCAAAATCTTCTGCACTAGCACTTCTGAATTCAGTCTGTTCTGAATATTTCAATTTAGACACTCCCCTGGGTTTCATTCCATAAACAATCTGAAATGGACTCTGCCCTGTGCTTCTGTTGTGTGAATCATTGTAGGCAAATTCCGCCTGTGGCACAATGTGATCCCACTGGCTGTGGCGTTCAATCACTAGGCTCCTTAGTAAATCTCCCAAGCTCCTGTTTACAACTTCTATCTTCCCATTCATCTAAGGATGATAAGCTAAGCTAAAAGACAAACTTGTCCCTAGCTTCTTCAATAAAGTCCTCCAAAAATGTCCCATGAACTTGGTGTCTCGATCTGAAACTATACTCCTTGGTAAGCCGTGAAGTCTAACGACTTCTCTGAAAAACGGGTTCACAATGTGAGTTGCGTCGCTAGTTTTCCAACATGGTATAAAATGTGCCATTTTCAAAAACCTGTCTACTACCACAAAGATTGAATCAAATCCTCTTTGTGTCCTTGGCAAGCCCAATATAAAATCCATGCTCACTGCATCCCACAGTCTCTCTGGTATTGGTAATGGCTGGTATAACCCTATGTTCTGCCTTTTTCCCTTCATGTGCTGACAAATTCTACATCCTTCCAAAAATATTTTGACATCGGTCCTCATCCCTGGCCAAAAGTATGGGCCATTTAATTTCGAGAACATTTTGTCATGACCGAAATTTCTAGCCAATCCTCCACTGTGTTTTTCTTTCAACAGATTCTCCCTCATGGAGCATTTTGGAATACATAATTGATTGCCTCTGAATAATAATCCATCCTGGATCATGTATTTAGTCCATTGACTTCTGTCTCTGAGAATTGGATTCTCATATGCCTCATACGCTTCTTTAAAATCTGAACCATCTCTGTACATGTCTTTGAGATTATCAAAACCTAAAGTTTTGACTCTAAATTCCTGCATCAACAAACATTTCCTGCTCAAAGCATCAACAACTTTGTCAGCAGTTCCTGAAATATGTTTAATTACAAAAGTAAAATTCCGCATGTATTCAATCCATTTTGCATGTTTTTGGTTCAACTTTTCCTGTTGAGTCACGAATTGTAAAGCATGATTATCACTGTACAAAACAAACTCTTTAGGAACCAAATAATGTCTCCATTTCTTCAGCGCTTGTATGACTGCATAGAATTCCTTGTCATATGTTGAATATTTAATTTTTGCTTCATTCAGTTTCTCACTGAAGTATGCGATCATCCTGTCGTCTTGGCTCAAGACCGCTCCAATTGCAAATCTACTTGCGTCACACTTGACCTGAAACGTTTTGTTGAAATATGGCAACACCAAAATTTGTTGTTCAATAATCTTCCTTTTCAACAAATTGAAACTTTTCTTTGCTTTTGGTGTCCAGTGAAAAGATTTATGTCTTTTCTTCACCGTGTCCATCATCGGTGCACTAATTCCACTAAAATTTCTGATAAATTTCCTGTAGAAACTAGTCAATCCATGAAAGCTTCTAACTTCAAATATACTCCTCGGCGATGGCCAATTCTTAATCACCTCCACTTTATCTGGATCCATTTTCAGCTTATTTGCAGAGATAACAAAACCCAAATAAATGAGCTCTGTCTTCATTTACGATGATTTATTCATATTTATCAACAACTTTTCTTCCCGCAATCTCCTCATCACTATATCCAAATGCTTCAAGTGCTCTGTTTCTGTTCTACTGAAAATCAATATATCATCAAGATATACAATGACGAATTTTCCTATGAAATCCTTCAAGACTTCATTCATCAACCTCATGAAAGTACTAGGTGCATTTGTTAAGCCAAATGGGATAACAAGACATTCATACAACCCTTCATTTGTCTTGAATGTTGTCTTCCATTCATCACCTTCTCTCATTCGGATTTGATGATACCCGCTTTTCAAATCAATTTTTGAATTTTTTTTTGCTCCACTCAAGCAATCCATCAAATCATCCATCCTTGGCAATGTAAATATATATTTGATGGTAATCTTGTTGATCAATCTTGAGTCTGTACACATCCTCCAACCTCCATCTTTCTTTGGGCTGAGCACTGCCGGAACAACACATGGACTCAAGCTTTCTCTAACCAATCCCTTGTCCATTAAATCCTAGACTTGTCTCTTGACCTCTTCATTCTCTTGCGGCGTCAATCTGTATGCTTCTTTATTTGGTAAACTAGCTCTTGGTATAAGATCGATGTGATGACTTATACTTCTGATAGGTGGCAACGAACGAGGTAGTTCATCCACTACTATAACAACAAAATCTTCCAGCAACTTCTGGATTTCCTTTGGTAAATCATCCACTCTTGTACTAGTTAAAACAATTCTAGGCTTCCTAACCACAATGAATTGTGTATCTTCCTTCTTCTTAATCTCCTTAAGAAGTTCCTTCCCACTCATGAGAAGTACAGTGTTGCTTACCTCAGGTTTCACTTCTTTATCCTTAATCGACAACAACATGTGAGTTCTTCCATTTTTTTCCAGGGTGTATGTGTTCTTTCTCCCATCATGAATTGCATTCCTGTCATATTGCCATGGTGTACCCAGCAGTAGATGACAAACGTCCATGGGAATGACATCACATAATATTTCATCTTTATATCCTCCTATTTTAAATTCAGCTAAACATTGTTTAGTGACATTTACCTGATGTTCTTTTTGTAGCCACGAAACTCTGTATGGACTTGGATGTTCAATAGTCTCCAGCTCTAGCTTTTCTACCATCTCTATAGAAACAAGATTGTCTATGCTACCACTGACCACGATGACTTTGCATACCCTGTCTTTGGTCTTGCAAGCAGTCCAAAAAAGTCTGTTCCTTTGGACTGGGTTCTCCACCTCCTTCTCTGGCATTAAGAGAACTTTTCTCATCATTAATGACCTTCCTCCCTCAGCATCTTCTACCTCAACATTCCGTCCTTGAGCTTCATCAATGTGAGTTTCACCTCCTTCTTTCTTCTTATCTGGACATTCATAGGATTTGTGTCCATTCTTTCCACAGGTAAAGAATTTTATTTCTCCACCTCTGCCTCTTCCTCTTCCTCTGGTTCGAGGAAAAGTATTTCTATCAACATACTGTCCTCTCTGTGAGCTTCCACCTCTCTCAGTCTAAATTTGAGGTTTCTTCCACTCTTCTTTAGGTTTCTGATTCCTATCTTGGACAATTGTTTTGCCTTTGGGTTGACTTCTGCCTCGGCCTCTTTGACCCTTCTTTTGGCTCAGCTTCTCTTCAGCTTTCAGAGCCATATGATACACATCTTCCACTGTTCGGATGGTCATCATTCTCATCTCATCCTGAATGTTGTATCTCAGACCATTCATGTACCTAGCAACCTTTTCATCATCACTTTCCCGATGACCTGCTTTGATGTTTATCCTGTAGAACTCTTCAGTGTATTCTTTCACTATCTTCAATTTCTGTCTCAAGTTCTGCATTCTTCGAAATAGAATAATTTGATAATCCTTGGGTATGAATTTTGCCTTCATCTTCGCAATCATTCTATCCCAACTCTTGATTTTCTGCTTACCTTTGCAGTGCCTGTCAGCCTGCAGTTCATCCCACCATAATGCTGCATGTCCTTTAAGTCTTGTGACAACATGTTTGACCTTCTTGTCTTCTTCAACATCCTCATATTCAAAATACTTATCTAGAGCTCTAATCCAGTCTAGAAGCTCTTCAACATCCAGGTTTCCTTCATATACTGGAATGTCCATTTTTTCTCTAGCACCTATCCTTGCAACATCCCTGAATAGGCATTCTTCTGCTGCATCTTTGGATGCAACTTCTTCATTTCCAGATTCATTTTCACTTTCAGATTCACTGATGTCCCCAACATCAACTGTGTGCCTTTATGATGTTTCCATGGCATCAAGCCTGGCACGTAGTTCATGCATCTCTCTTTCCCTTGCCTAATCAGGTAATTGTCTGTCTCTTCTTCTTGGAATTTCCCTTTCCTCTGGTGGGTCAGGTATTTGTCTATCTCTTATTATTAGTGGAATGACTGTAAAATTCCTCTTTTCCCTACTACAGAAAGCAAATAAATCTTTCTATGCTCTGATACCACAATTGGTGCAGACCCCCTTAAACTCTCAGGTTGGAGTCCGCACATGATCTTTCAACTTCGGCTCCTTAGAATCTGATTGACTCTCTTATTTCATCTTGAGAAATATTCACTCACTCTTTCTGATTATAATTCATAGGCCCTCCTGAGTTATGCCCGCGTAATCATTCATCGACATAAACCCCGTGGTCAAACCCCAACTGACTTCGGGACTTTTTCCTTTTTCTTTTCGGGATACCGAATTTCACAATTTCGCGAATCTCGTGGTGGAGTGTCTTACCTCTTCGACCTCCGAAACATGAAATCACACACACTGAACCCTTCCTACAACTAATTTTGGCTTCTCACTTATCGTGATTTCGGGAGTTGTAATGACGTGCAACCCTACCTCTCGACTCCCGGAGTCCCGAAACCCGAATTACCGAAATCCCGAAAAGTCCACCCTAAGCCGGCCACACTTTGCGACTTTGAGATTTTATTGACACTATGTCTCGTCACCCTGTCAACAGGATTCCCGATATGCTGAATCTTGAAACAACAAAACACTAGTGTTTCACTTCCAAGGAAAATCAACAGCTGAGATTCTTCCCCTTGATCCAACCGTTAGTGCGATTTCGCATACCAGGAGTTCGTAAGGCTTATCCTCGAACTCTCTGCCTCCTATACCTTTCGAAACCCATAATTCTAAAATGCCAAAATAGTCTCCTTTCTTGGGACTTCACATTCCTATCGAGAGGTTTCCTGACTTTCCAACTATCCCCTCGAGCTGTAGTATTCTCCTAACGTGGACTCCTGCCACCTGTCACCTTTTTCGATTTTCGGAACTTGAACCACCCTTTGACAACTTCCTTTATTCTCGGGCTCCCAAGTATCGATATTTCAAAAATATCAACCCTAACCTCATATCATCACGATCCCCAAACTCCCAATCCCCGACTTGCCAAAATGTCAGAACGCACTTTCGAACCTCTTTGCTTTTCGCGATTTCGGAGGCTCTGACGTAGAGTGTTCTATCCCTTGTCAATGGGAATGCCAAAAACCCAATTCCTAAAATCTCGACAAATAATCTATCGCGGCCTCTGATTTCGGACTTTCTTCCCTGCTGAGTCTCGATCACCTATTCTCAAGACTTCTGAAACCCTGAACTCCAAAGTTCTAAAATTCCCGAAATGATCTGATGACCTGAACAGATCACGATCGACGATCCACGTTGACTCTTCCTTTCGAAGGTGGATTTTTTCGACGCTTCACTCCCCTGTAACTTCTGCGGATCCTAGGGTCCTTGCTATGTTGGGAGTTCTCTTCTAAGAATTCAGACCGTTCAATCTCTCCTCAAAGAACCTTCCACTCAAATCAAACCTGCAATCATTCTCTGGGATTTAGCCTCTGCACAACTACTGGAACTTCCTACCTTTCTTTCAAATGATTCCAAGTCCCTAACTCTCCTGAGCTTCCTTCGCAAACTCAACTCTCCTAGAAGGCTTCTGCACGCACTCCTTGCGACACTTCTTCAAATATTCCTGAATATTTGAATCTCCTGACTCTGTGCAACTCTACAACAACAATCCTTCAATCTCTCAACCTTAGTCTTTAGGTTCTAAGGTATCGACCAGCCTGCGCACACCTTGCATGACTTCTGTGCTTGTCTTGCACTTTAGTTGAAATGAGAAAAATGGTATCCCTCCTGAGCTTTTAGAGGTAAACTCTGAATTCTGTCAATGCACTCCTTGCAGACGCTTCACTGCACTCCTTGCAGGAACTCTTGCTCAAGAAGAGAAACAATTGAAACTCATTCCCTTACTCTCTCAGACTTCAAATACTTAACATGAAATCATACATACATAGCATAAAATAAAGTGCACAACAGAAAGAGTAAAACAACCATAAGCATAGCATTCAACATGTATACACATAAAGTATTAGAACACCATGATTCTGAATCAAAGATTCATATATTAATCTCAAAACTTATGTACATGGATTCTTCTCTGCTACTCTCTATTTCTTCTCTATGCTAATGTGCTTCTATCATACAATCCCCGATTGATTACCAAAAGATACAAATATGAGGGTGTCTATATTCGTTTTCCCTCCAGCTCCTAAAACTGTCTAATCTAGAATTTTAAACCTACCTACTTTCATTAACTATGCATAAATGCCTCTACATCCTACAGATGAGAGTGAATCGGTCAATATATGTTTACAATATGGAAGTACACCTTCTTAACTATTGCATTAATGTCTGGGCATCCAAACTTTCAAAAACATTTCAAACATTTTCAACATGTGCCAAAAATGTGATGGCATTCATCCCAGCTGTCTTCTGCCTCCACGCTTGCTTGCTGCTGACGATGCTCCTGCATCACATTGCAAGTGCTGGTTTCTTGCAGATGAAATGTCTAAGAGTGAAAACATTAGAACAATGATACATTTTTTGGGTTGTTTTTATACATTTGTCACATGTATAGATCCTTTTAGAGTTTTTCAGGAAAAACTCCGAGCATAGTTTTTGTTCTTTCTCGTGCTCGTAAATCAATGATAATGTAAGCGAGTATACTTTTGTCACTTTTTCGTACTTGTAATGGTAACACAAAAAATGAAACCTATGGAGTATCGTTTAAGCCCTTTTCATGTTCTATAAAAATGAAAAGATTGCCGAGTGACCTTGTTCTTTTCACGCTCGTAAAAGTATGTGAAGAAAACATTTTATGAGAGGTAGGTTATCACTTTTTCGATCTCATCATATTAATTTATGAAAAAGGAATTGTTGGAGTTCTCTTTAAGTGTTTTTCAAACTCTCTAAACATGAAAAACCCATGCATTTTCTCTCTTTGGACTCGTTAAACAAACATCGAAAGACCCACATGGGACCAAACCACTCCTTCTTAGAGTTCGTTAAACATACTCCAAGGGACTCATCCAAAGGATGAACTTACATCAACAAGCATATGTTATCCTCCTCAAGCTTGCATAAAAATAAAGAGGTACTTGCCAGAAATGGTGGGGGAAAATTGGGAAAGAAATGTGTCTCTGCATCCATGTTAGTGGTAGTAATAGTCAATCTTGAACATAACACCCCCATTCATCTTTGAATCCAGGTTTGGAAATCCATTTTCTTCTTGTTTGACCATCCACATGCCCATGTGTTGGGTCCTCCTTGAGTCAATGCTACCAATACCATTGTCATTTCGCTCATATTCTCAAGAGAAGTCCAACCTTCATAAGATTCCTATTGAGTCGACCATCTGCAGTTATAAATTTTATACCATGTCAGCCTTCCCTATGTGAGTTTCAAATCACCTAAAGCTCTGATATACCTTTAAATCTGTTACTTATTTCGTGTCATTGATGGGGGATACATTAAGGCCCTCCCGTGACGATTATTTTCCTGTCGATTTCAACTCATTATCCAAGAATAAGACTTAGAAATCATTTAGTACCTTAGAGCCTACATGCCTCAATGTCAGGTCTCTTTGCTTTCAACAGTGGGTTCACTTCATTGACCCTTGATTGGAAGATTCCATCGAGTGTTCTGTTGGGTTACAAAAAAGGTATAAATATCTTCCTTTTTGTCCACATTTTATGATATCATTTTGATTGACTTTTCAATTAATTAGGAATAAATAGGAAATAACATGATTAATATGTCTCTTAGAGTTGTTATTTAAGTTCTATTAAATATATTCTAAATTACGATTGTAATGGTTTGATTTTGTTACAGAACTGGACAAATAACTGCCAAAGATAACCAAAGAGATTTTGGCTATGCACAAGCTATTGGAGATTGAAGACTTTTTAGGCACAAAGCAGTTTGAAGATAATACATTTGCTATATTGTAATTTTATAATAGTAAAACAATCCTGAGGATCTTTCGATCCTCAAGATAGCTTGATTTACCCAACTATTGTAATATATAAGAGGATAATAGATCCAGAAAAACATAAGAAAAAAACCACATTTTAAGTATTCAGATTCAGAATTGCCCTGTGCAAGCAATTGTTGTAAATGTTTAACTAGTTATGGAATCAATGCAAGTTTTGAGTGTTTTTATCATCCCTGCGTTCTGAGTTTCTCGTAGCAGTACTTCTGAAGACCGAGGGCCCAGTCTGAAGAAGCTACTGTCTCGTTTTGTAATTATATCAATTCAGAGTTTTGATTTCTATTTTGTGATTCAGATTTCTTTTAATTGCATGAGCGTATCAATGAATTGATGATTGTTTGCAGAAGACAAGAATTTCCTTAAGTATTCATGATTGTTGTTATGATTTCCATTTCTGAAGATCGTTTCTTGACAGTTCCTCACATTTTCATCTGCACTATTCCTTTGCTTTAGATTTACAATTGTTGTTCCTTTCAGTTAAAAGTTACATTAGTTGTTCCTTTCAGTTAAGGTTACGATAGTTGTTCCTTTCCATTAAAGTTACATTAGCTGTCCCTTTCGATTAGAATACAGTTGTTATTTCTTTCCATAGATAGAATAATTCGCTATGTCCTTTCCAGTAATTAGAATTCATGATTAATATATTAAATTTGCAACTCCTTTCTTAGATTCAATTACTGCTATATAGTTAAGAGAATTCAATTAGATTAATTAGTTCCTTTCATTTTACAACATCTTAGTAATCAGATTTCAATTTCATTTAGTACTTAGAATCTTTGGTGAACATTTGAGGAACTTGATTGTTGATGAACTCAGATCTGGTTTAGCTACACGATTTTAGGCTACCTGCATAAACTTTGCCGATATTCTTGAGATAAAAGATGAATCCCTGGGTTGATAAATTAATGTTAAACTAAGGTTGTTTTTAGGACATCTTTAGATCCCAACATTTTGGCGCCGTTGCCGAGGAGAACGTCAAAGGTAGCATAGGTTGTGTCTCTGGAGGACCAGGTATTGAAGACGGAAGGTAAGAAGCTACGCAGACAATTAGTAAAATGCTTATGCCAACGCTTACCTCCAGTTGACACTTAAAAGGTTTCATAGGTGTTTCTTTTGTTGAAATTTATTTTGTTGTTGTGTGAAGTGTGTATGACTAGAAAGAAGGATCTTGAAAAACCAAAACCCCCACCAAAAACTACCAAAACCCAAGGTTCGGTGATCCCTAGAAGAAGCACTTTAATAGACGAAATCATCAAAAAAGGTGAATCTCAAGCTTCGGTTGGACCTAGGAAAGGACCCACCCGAATCCCTCAGGCAGTAGTTTCACCAACTACAACCCACACTGAGATTCATAGCAAATCTGAAGGGACCGAGCAGAGTTTTCAGAATACAGATCTCCCACTGCTCAACCCCTTAGAAGAGGGAAGATCTAATAATATGGAGGAGGGAATAGGAGAAACTAGCGGGGTTGCCAAGGCATACCCACCACCACCACCACCACCTAATCCCGAGTCTCCTGCGAAAGAATGAGGCATATCCGAAATCCAAGATAAAGGAAGTGCAGTCAAAACCCTAGGAAAACCAAATAATCAACAATTTCAAATAGAATACCCAGATCAAGAACCTCCTGAAAATTTCTAGCACATTTTCGAACAAATGGCACAAGAAAATCAACAACAACCCCATACCTCCATGTTGGAGTATCCAATAGTTGATCCAGTTTCCAATGCTCCCATGAAAGCAATTCCCTTACAAAACCTGCCAACCTTCCATGGATTGATTTCAGAAGACCCGGATGCATTCCTATTTGAATTTGATGTCCTATGTAGAGGGTATGACTACACCTCTGAACCCAAAAAATTAAAACTATTCCCCTCTACCTTGAAGGGAGCAACCCTATGCTGGTTCATGGGATTGGGAGGTGGAACCATCAATTCATGGGACCAGATGAAACAAACCTTCTTGCTAAAATATCAGGATTATTGTAGAACCAGAGACCTAAAAGATGAAATCTTTCAAATGACTACGAAAGAAAATGAATCACTAGAATAATATGTTGAAAGATTTCAGTATAATTTTCAAAGATCACCCTATGGCACATTACCAGGTCCAGTACTCAAAGAAACTTTGATCAAGGGTATGAAAGATGAATGGGTAGAAACATTGAATTTAATGGGGAAAGGTGACATTTATCAGGAGACTTATGAAGATATTGTTTTATTGTGTATTAGGTTCTCACGAGGAAGTACACAGACTAGGTCAGGAATGTGAACGTCCCTCACAAGAAATAACAATATCTCTAGCGGGGGTGTCATGCGAGCTGAAGTCGGTAATCTCCTAGAAAACTTTAAAACAAATATTTTGAGCACTCTGACTACACAATTGGATGTATTGCAGGCCAAACAGAAAAAGGTAGAGGCAGAACAGACCTTGGCTATATTTTTCCACAGGTGTAGAAAGAAACACGGTCCAAGAGAATGTCCCTTGGATATAGTTCGGGTCTGTGCTATTTGCGCTAAGGATCACGAAACAGAAGACTGCCCATCACTTTTCGGATTAAAAGCTGTATTCAAAGAGGCAGAAGAAGAAACAAAACCATTATATTTGATGGCTCAGCGCTGTCAATGGCAGTCCCGGCCTCAAAATACATTTAAGGACTCTTCCTCTTTCTTTCCTGGATAGTACAATCAACAACAGAATCCTGGACAATATAATCAACAATAGAATGTTGGCAGCACATGGCAGGGCCAACCATTTACTAATCAGAAATGACAGCCCCAACAATACCCACCTGCAATCCCCACTTGGCAAAATCAGTTTGCCACAAACCCCAACTAGAAAAATCAACCAACTACAAGTTTCAATTGGCCAAATTCACAATACACCACCCCCTCCTGGTAAAATTCAAATAATACCTACCCTCCACAATGACCCAACTCGACTGCCCAAAACCCAAATTGGTACCAGAACTAGCAGTGCCCCATGGGGATGAATAACCAACCTATGGGGATGACCTCTCAAACCCAACCTCCATTATAGACTCCACTCCCATTTCCCCATTCACAATTACGTCCTCAATTACCTACCCAACCCCACCCGAATCCCAATAACAGGCCATCTCAGCTCATCTTGATCATGGAAAGTGGAGAAGGGGAAATCAATTCAGTAGGGTGAAATGAACTTCAGTTAAGATCGGGGTGCATCATATCTCTCGAACAAAATGACGTTCCCCAAGAACAAGGGAATGAAAAAGAACCAACAATAACACCTCCGACTGTGGTAATAACAGAAGAAATCAGGCAAGGGAGGAACATAGTCGAATCACAATACTCTGATAAGGATGAAATTCCCTCCCCTCTGTTCCCCGAAAGACTGATGATAGAGAAACCCATCGTCTATCCTGACTTCGACATTATAGGGGAACTCAGGAATTTATACATCAAAATTCCACTCCTGAAAGCCCTGCAAGACATACTTATCTACGCAAAGACAATCAAGGAGCTATGTGGGAGGAAGCCCATCTAAAAATAAAAAATTCATCATCAACAGTTCGTGTAGTGGGAGCCTTATCTGATCTAATTTTGGGAAGAGAAACACTAGTTAAATATACAGATCCGGGGAACCCCATAGTATTAGTGCAGATTCAGGGCTGTTCCTTTCCAAATACCCTAGTTGATTTGGGGGCGACCATCAATATTCTAACTATGAAAACCTGCAATGCTCTGGGTCTTCACTCTTTCGACCCAACCCCGATTATGTTGCAATTGGTTGAATAATCAATGGTAAAACCACTCGGCACACTACATGATATAGCCATTTCAGTTGATTCTTGGGAATATCCCGCAAATTTTCTCATCATCAACCCAAAAAGTGCACTTGAAGGGCATCCATTGATATTGGGTAGACCATGGCTCGCGACAGCTGATGCGTACATAGACTGTCGATCGGGTACAATGACAATTTATAGAGGAGGGGTTACAAGGAATCTCATCTTATATCCCCCAACAAATCCTAGTCCAACGATTGTATACCCACAATTTCCACCACCACGATATCCTGAGAAGGATTTGCGTGCCCCACTAACGATGGAAGAATCCCTCAAGCACAAAAATCAGCTAGAAGATGATATAATCAGTGGGTTTATTAACAACCCAACTGCTGTAAGTAACCCAACATGCCAGATGCTCCAAGCTGTTCTAGACTGTGAAGCACAGGGAGACCCGCTAGAAGATCTAATGGAACAACAAATTCCGACTATCGCTGTTCACAACAACAAATCTATTGAGATCACACCAGGGAAGTCTCTGAACATTAATGCCAACCTAGAAGAGCAACAACAACAAAAGCTAATCCAGACTCTCTCTAAATACCAGCAAGCTTTTGCCTGGGAGTACTTTGATATGAAAGGTATTGATCCACAACTCTGCACACACCACATTTATATTAAGAAAGACTCCCGACCTATCCGACAACTGCAAAGAAGACTGAACCCCCACCTCAGAGATATTGTTAAAGAAGAGCTATAGAAGATGTTGGATACAGATTTTATATACCCTATCTCAGATAGTTGATGGGTTTCCCCATTAGTCATTGTCCCAAAGAAAAATGGGAAGTGGCGAATCTGCGTTGATTACAGGGAACTAAACAAAGCTACTCAAAAAGATTATTTTCCATTACCTTTCATTGATCAGGTCCTGTATACCTTGGCAGGGAAGAAATTATTCTCTTTCCTAAACGGCTTCAGCGGCTACAATTGTATCCAGATTACCCCAGAAGATCAAGATAAAATGACATTCACATGTCCCTGGGGTACCTTTGCCTACAAAGTATTGCCCTTCAGACTTTGTAACGCTCCAGCTACATTCCAAAGGGCCATTCTAAGAATATTCAGTGATCTGATTAGCGAAGGGCTCAAAGTCTACATGGATGATTTTACCCCGTATGGCGACGATTTCGATCAAGCCTTGACTAATCTGGAGAAGGTATTAGAATGGTGCATCGCTACCAGGTTATGCTTAAGCCACAAAAAATGTCACATGATGATGACAGAAGGTGTGGTATTAGGGCATTACATTTCCGCAGATGGAATTAGAGTAGATCCAGCAAAAATTGAGGTAATACTTAATCTACCTACTCCACACACACAAACTGAGGTATGTAGTTTCCTTGACGCTTCAGAATATTATCGCAGATTTATGCCAAATTTTTCAAAAACTATTGCACCCCTACATGATTTAACTGGTAATGTAGAATTTAAATGGTCTGACAAATGTGACGTGGCTTTTGCAGGACTCAAGAAATTGATCTCAACAGTGCTAGTATTGAGAGGACCTAATTGGAAAATACCATTTCAAATTTCCACCGATGCCTCAGACATTGCCATAGGCGTTGTTTTGGGACAAGAAGAAGAAAAGAAACCCTACGCCATTTATTTTATTAGCAAGAATCTAACTCCAGCCGAACTCAATTATACAGTAATAGAGAAAGAGTTCTTAGCTGTTATACATGCCATAAATAAATTTTGTCATTATATAACAGGCTATCCAGTTATCTTGTATACTGATCAATATGCCATTAGATATCTAGATAATAAACCAATTACTAATGGACAGATCACTCGATGGTTGTTATTATTGCAGGAATTTGAAATTACCATCAAAGATCGACCTGAGAGAGAAAATCTTGTCCCAGACTTCCTGTCCCGATTCCTAAAAATAGTCGACTCATTAACAACTGAGGATCAATTCTCGGATGAGCATCTATTTGCTGTCGACACAAAACCACCTTGGTACGCTGATGTAGAAAACTATCTAGCAGCGGGAAGATTACCGACACATTTATCATCCAGGGAAAGATGACTAATCGTCGAGCGTAGCGCACGATTCACTTGGATCAGTGGATATATTTTCCACACATGAGATGATCTCTAGATATGGCGATGTGTACGAGAGGAAGAAATCTATGACATACTGTAAGCAAGACATGACGAGCCCTGTGGGGGGCATTTTGTAGACCGCAGGACTGGACATAAAATCTTACAGATGGGCTATTATTGGCCCTCATGTTAGAAAAACAGGACCGCGGAGAAATAAAATAAAACAAATGCA
>ML805190.1:28352-44451 GCA_009831015.1 Picea engelmannii | reverse complement strand
TAGAATGCAGAATGCAAAACCAGTTAGTACACCTTTGGCCAGCCATTTCAAATTAACTAAGGAAATGTGTCCCAAGACATAGGAGGAGATAGAATACATGTCCAAGGTCCCTTATTCATCAGCAGTTGGCAGCTTGATGTATGTAATGGTTTGCACAAGACCAGATATTGCACATGCAGTGGGAGTTGTGAGTAGGTATATGAACAATCCAAGTAAAGAACATTGGGAGGCAGTAAAGTGGATTCTCAGGTATTTGAGAGGTGCTGTTATAGATGCATTATGTTTTGGAGGTTCATACACTTTTCTACATGGATATGTTGATTCAGATATGGCAGGTGATAAAGACAACAGGAGGAGCACCACAGGGTATGTTTTTACTATAGGTGGAACAACAGTAAGTTGGATTTAGAAACCGCAAAAGGTTGTTTCACTTTCAACAACAGAGGCAGAGTATGTTGCTGCTACAGAGGCTAGTAAAGGAATGATTTGGTTACAAAGGTTTATGGAGGAATTGGGAAAGAAGCAGGAGAATAGCTGGTTGTACTGTGACAGTCAGAGTGCCATTCACCTTACAAAGAACTCAGCCTTCCATTCGAATACTAAGAATATAGAGTTGAGGTACCACTTCATAAGATCCACCTTGGAAGATGGACAATTCAAGCTGGAAAAGATACACACTAGCCAGAATCCTGCAGACATGTTAACAAAGAGAGTAACCAGGGAGAAACTGAGTTCCTGCTCAGTTTCAGTTGGTCTTCAAGAATGAAGATGAAAATGAGAAATTTTCCAGGTCCAAGAAGGTTCAGAGTCCAGCATATATAGAAACGGTGGAGTTTTTGAGATCATTCTCCAACTGGGAGATTGTTGGTTGTGGAGCCTGATTATCTTCATGATTCAGAGGTCCTTGATTTCAGCCGTGTTTATACCCCATGAAGTATTTACACCCCAGAAGTATGTACACTCTTCCACGCGGGGGAGTGCAGAGGGGGGGTACCCCCTCTGCGGGGTCCGGGGGGGCTATCCCCCTGGCAGGGGGTTCTGGGGGCAGCGTCCCCCGAAGCAAAAATTGCCTTGTAAAAGTATATTGTAATTTCATTGTAAATCTGGACTGTTCATTATAAGGTCACAGATCTAACGGTAGAGATTATGTTATTGTTTTTTGCCCTAGAAGGCAACCCTCTTTTATGAGGGAAATGTATTGTGGCTATGGATGATGGTGAATATTGTGTTCTGAGAGAGGAGACTGTGAGAGAAAGAAGAGGAAGTTACAACGGGTTTTGCTGTAGGTTGTATCCCTTCATTTGCTGGATAATAATAAAGGAAGGACCTGGCAATTTCTCTGGTGGACGTAGCCCACATTGGGTGAACCACGTAAATATGTGTCTCTCTTGTATTGTGTGTCTTCTTTGTTTTGTTTCTGCATTTGTTTTATTTTATTTCTCCGCGGTCCTATTTTTCTAACAAAAATGTCGCAGAATTCTTTGAAAAGATCCGTGTAAATTTGAATCTCTTCGGGGGAATAATCTGCTCTAACGAAGACATTCTCCACGACGCCAGGGTTTCAGGAGATGTTGATGGGTATAGTTGCAGCGATAGTCGCCATATTTCCCTCAGCATAAAAATCATGTGTAACTAAGAGGTTAATAGGACATGGCTGATCTCCCGTCATGGTAACGGTGAATTCTCCTGCTTTGATTCAGCTTAACTCTGGGAGAAAGTATGATCTGTGATGAAGATCTTCCCAAGGTTTGTCCGGACTAGCCATTGCTTCGATTACTGCTTCGTCAGAAGGAAAGACTAAGTCTAACGAATCGATGTTAGCAAGAGAACCCTGAGCCCAAATAGGCTCTAGAAGTGGATCTAACTCTTGTGCGGGAGTCGGATCAGGGTTAGCTAAATCTTGCGGGACTAAAGAGTACACTACTTCAGTGGCTGACAAGGGCATGGACATGCCTGAGTGCCCTGTCTCATCCATCGTGGCTGATGGGGAAGGAAGAATCCAAGGATCCTCAAAGTAAGTCGTGCGGAACGACGAAACTTGAAAAATCTCAACCTTATGGTGATTAGATATAAATTTGACATCATCGTGAGGAGGTGGGTAATCGAAGGTACCCATCAAGGATGGGCACAAACCAACTCCTACGTTAACGACACCTGGTTGAGGATTATCTATCATTGGTACTGTGGATGCCCCCAAAGACGGGTCAGGTCTGGAGAAGGATAGTTGATCGATGGTCACTATCCGACCCTCGTGTGGAAACAACAAGACTCGGAAAACGGTAGCAACCACAACTTGCATAGCATAAGTCCAAATATGTCCTAACAAGAGGTTATAGTCGAGGGGAGCATCGACTACCTCTACTTCGACACACATGGTTTTCCCTCCTAACTGCACAGGGAAAGAAGGAACGATGCCATGTGGTCGGAAAGAATGACCGCTGAATGCAGTGAGGAGAGTAGGTGATGGAGACAAAGCGGTCTTGCCAATGGCCTTCCAACATGCTAATGACATAACGCATGTCGAGGTGCCCTCGTTGACCACCATGCGGAAGATATTCCGTGTAAAAGTTTTCATGGGATGAGCCACTACTATCTGAAACACTACGTGGTAGGCAGACGAGGTTTTAAGTCAGTTGTATCTAACATGATGGTACCCGGATTACAAGTATCAGTAGAGCCCAAAGTGGTTAACAAGGCTTTCCTCTGAGCAGGGAAACTTTGGAGGACCTCCAAAGCAGACATCGCACAAGGGGTTTGTGATAAATCCTCCACCATAGAGTAATTATGGGTGGCCCTTGCATTTGGGTTGTGAGAAGATTTTTTAAATGCACCCTTTGGAATACGTGTCATAGTTTCTCCCAACGTCTTCTCAATCTGTAGAGGAAGGGCTGGGAGGTCAGCTTCTTTACCCTTCTCAGAAGCGCTTGGTTTACTATAGTCATGCACTCTAGTCATTATGAAAGAATCACCCATAACCATATATACGTTCGTGAATGAGGGATTGTTTGGAGGAGGGCAGGTTTCTTGGATGCCCCCTTCTATGATTGTAGATGCTTGAGTTAAATTTTGCCCATGTTGAAAGGGATTAGTCAACACTGCCTACTGTTGCTGTGTGACAAACTTTTGGGCCTCTGCAAGTCAAGGAAAAAGATGGGTCAGGTGGTCTTCCATGCACAAGTTGCACGGATACCTTACCTTCCGTTTTTCCGTGTTGTCCCTGCCAACATTATCAGTGGGTTTTTTATCCCCCTTACCCTTCTTTTGTTGTTTTTTCTTCCCTTTAGGCTGCTGGTGGGCCTTTGAGTTAGTCGACTGCATGGAGTGTACTTCTGATGTTTGGGTAGGGGGGGAAACCAAAGCAGTAGTTTGGCTGGCCACTGTGTGTTGTATGGATAACTGTTGCAACTGTTTTGTCAATTGCTTAAAAGGCTTGGTTTGTGCTGAACCAACAATACCATTGACATGTGGTCCAACTCTCTGTCTAGTTTTATTTAGTATCGAATGTGGTGCATCTGAAAATATGTTGTATAATAAAACAGACTGAGAATAGATGAGCTCAAACTGTTGAGCCCTCATGATGGCATCTTCTTCGGAGAAAACTCCGGAAGTCACGACGTCTTTGGATAACTGTGGGAACAAAGACTTAAGGAACCACTCTAGCAGGAATGTTGGTGGGATGGGTACTTTGATTAGACTCTTCTGGCGTCTCCATTCTTGGATATGATCAGAGATATGGTCGGTTGTTGTCTGTTCGAAATTAGCAAGCAGCTCTGTGCCAGCGTCGTATCTCACAGGTAACTAGAAATGGTTAAGGAAGGCCATCGCCAGTTCACCAAAAGAAGAGTATCTCGAGTGATCGAGCTCGATGTACCATTTCGTGGCACTCTCGATAAGAGTACGTTGAAACAATCGCAACTGTACAGAGTCATCTTTCAATGAGTTAGATGAACACCAAAGATGGAAGGTAGTCACGTGATTACCTAGATCTTCATTAGGATTGGCCTCGAACTTTGGAATGTCTGAAGGCAACTTCGTTGGCATAGGAGGCCAACGTGGATCGTGACAAATATGATCATTTAACAACCTTGTCAAATCTGGCAAGTGTAATGTCGCCAGGAATGGTAGTTTGGGTTGCTGCTGATAACCTGGGAAAAAGGGTCCTGGAGTTTGACTGGCACCAGGTTTCCAGGAAAAGTTTGGTTGCTGGCCCGGATTATGGTAGAAACCATGGCCCTGACCAGCATAAAGATTTTGCATCTGTGGAGACATCATTGGCTGATTTCCCATAAAGGACATAGGGTGTTGGGCATGCATCATGTTTGAAGGACTTTGGGAAGGATTACCCCATGTCGGTCCCGATGGGAGAGGCATAATGGTCTGTCCAGGGTTCTATTGACTATGGAAAGAATTACCCCAGAATGACATTCCAGAGGAGGGAACAGATCCTTTTCCTGAGTTCCAAGGTCCTGCTATATGTGCCCCTGGAGCAGGAATAGTACCCTGCGCAGGAGTGGATTGTCCAAAAATGGGATTGCCCCCAGATGGGAAAGCGGTTGATGAGAAAGTGTTGCTACCAAATGTGCCATTCCAAGAAAATGATGTCAAACCTACCGACATACTGTGCGCAAGTGATCCTTGACTCCCTGCTCCAAATAAACTAGTGTGTGTAGGCTGCCCGACGGATTGCTGATGCAGACCACCAAGCGAAGGGGACGAAGGAGGGATATGACCTCCTGCATAAGGAAAAGTATTAAAAGGGATAGGAGTTCCCCCAAGTTGACCTTGCAGAGGAGCGTTAGAACTCCCTGCCCCCAGACCCAAAGTATGTAAAGTGGAGTAGGTTAGTGCAGGACTTGTACCCGAACTAGGCATACCGTATGAGAACGGAGGGCATGTCGCACTAGGTGTGAAGGGATTTGTGGCCGCCGCCATAGACGGGTTCGGTCCACTGTGTGACGTAGTTGCGTCCGAGACCATGGTGGCTCGGACCGACGATGGTAAGTTAGGAGATGATTCTCCTGTGGTAGCAACTATGGTGGGAATGGAATAATTCCCAGAAGAAGTAACATCGTTTGTTTCCATAGCTGCGTGAGGCACTGACTGGCATTCGTGAAATTGGATCGGTACAATAAACGGTGCCAAGGAATCAGTGGTTGGGGTTTCAACCGAGCCAAGATTGGCGGTTGATTCCTCCGGGAGTTGTTCGGGCACAAAGGTTTGTAACCCGGTCGCTTCAAAAGACCCTTGTTGGTCTAGCTTCCACCTTAATGGTGGCAGGGGTGGCTCTAGTGTAATTGGCGACAAGCCAAGAAGCCTTCGTGACCGGCGGAGCTCGGGATCCTCCACTGTGTGAAAATATCCAAGACACGCTAAGTTATTCTACACATTCAAAAGTAACACACACTAAAAAGAATCCCCTAAGATATAAGATAAGCAATCACTAAACTATTTGGAAGAATAGTTACAACAACCAACACTAGAGCAACTTACTAGTGCAAGTGAAACTCGAATACGGAAGCACCCTCTGGGTATACTCTGCAAAGCATGGTCCGATTTATGTCCTAGGTATCGTGGTATACCCCCGTAGTCACCCGTGTATGTCCCTAAAAAGATTGGCAACTAGGTTGCCAGCACGCGAATAGTCACCAGGCGGGTACAGTCGAAAGTCGGGTAGACCACAATGAGTAGGGTACCAAGCCCGAAACCTGTCAAGGGTATCGAGAGAAAATGGTCTAGAAGACAACTGAGGACCTTGAACATATTCGAGACCCACGAAGCCCCATGGCAAATGAAAACGAGGGAATCCCACAACAAGCCCTCGATATGTGTTCTCCACTACGATTGGTCCAACTTTAGAGGGGTTATCTCCACTACCTTTCCGCACGCGACCTCGTGTTTATCCCTTGTGTTAGAGGGGGGTCCCAGATAACTTCCACAAAACTGGACTTAGACACTCCCTATCGCAGACTCCAATGTTTGGTTTTGAATGGCCTTGGAGAGTTTCCTCTCCAGCCTAATCCAAGGCCCTAGTCCTGAACTAGTTTGTGAACCCTACAAACAAAAAGTCTAGTAGATTTTAAATTAGCGTTGCTTTTACGGCTTTTTCTTACGTCAAGGGGTATGAGGGTGAAACTGATGATGTGTAAAGATGAAAGCAAAAATGAATGAAAAAATCTGGAAACAAAAGACTTTTACTAAATGCAAAATTTCAACAACTTTTCACAAAGAACGATTTCTTTTTGTTTTTTTTTTTAAATTTTCTAAGATTTTAGACAACAAACTTAAAGAGATTTCGCTCGGCTACGAGCTACTTATGCTCTAAATGCACTACAAAAAACTTACGAATTAAAAGACTTCTCCCTAGCTAATGATGCAGAAACACACTCTTCAACCAAAGAAGAAAATGAAAAGAGATTTTTTATTTATTTAAGTGCTATTAAAGAAACAAAGGGAAAATACGGACAAGCAAAAAACCAAGAAAAAAAAATTCTGGCTTAAAGCGCAGATCGCAAAGAATCAGAGTAAAGAATCACACAATGGCAGTAAAAAACAAAAAACAAAGACTCTCACGCTTGTCTAAAAACCATAATTTTTATTTTATTTTCTGTCAACTATTAACTGAGAAAAATAAGGCTAAGGGTAAGATGACCTAACCTACTGACTGTTGAAGCCTAGACTCAAACACCTGAGAGGAATACTTCTCATCAAAGGAGGGGATGACTGCCCCACCCTGAACGAAAAGTAGCCTGTCCAAGCACGTGACTGTCACTAAAACAACACGTGTGCAAATGCGTGCTGAACAAAGACACAAATCATGTACACGCGGGCTAACCTTGTACAGGCCGCGTGTATATCTAAATTCTAAGAAAAAAAATGAAAACAGACAGTCCAGACCAGGAAGAGGCCTCTGGTATTGATAACCAGGGTCCCTTGAAGGCTAGGATGCTCTTTCTAATAGTAAAAGACAAATAACATAAGGAATAATAAGGCGAAAAAAGGGCAATCTAAGATAGGACTGTGAACCAACAAGACTTAGACAGGATTCCAGAAAACCCCCTGAGAATGTGAAATTCTGATAGGGAAGAGGAGGAATGCCTCTAAGGTTCTCTAAATTCCTACACGCTACTGCTATCTCTACATCTAGCATTCACACGCGGGCTGTAAGAGGATAGGGCGCGGGTACAGGCATGCAGGCCTTCTGCAGGCCGCGTGTACCTCCGTGTGTCCTAACAACTACCATCAAGCAAAAGTCAGGGAAAACTGGTATGGAAAATCAGACTCCCTGCTAGCTCAAACCTTACAGAAAAAGACAGGCAAAGAAAAAACAGAAAACCTAATCTTTAAACTACTCAAAAACTCAAATAAATCCAGAAACCCTAAAGAGTATTCTCCCCAGTATGGTCTCCAATTCTGTTGTTGGGAAAAACACCCTACGAACTAGAAAAATAGGGTTAGACTTGCATGCAGATTTTGATCGAAAAGAAACTACTTTTTTACCTACAACCCAAGATTTAAACCCCTCTTTCACAGTAAATGCATGGAAAAGGACCACTAACCTTATTACCGGTGTTCAATGTAGATCCTCTGTTGCTCTTCGATTACTTGCTTGTGTTGCTTCTTCCACAGATAACCTGCACTCAAGACAAACAACAACTATGCATGCATGCTACTTCTATACTCAAGGGTTAGAAATCAAGCATAAATTAATCAAACCATAGACAATTCATGCATTGGTATGGGAAAAGTATTCTTTTTATTACTGAAAGTAAATCAACTTACAACAAAGCTGAGACCGACCACTGTTCCTTGAACCTGATCCTGGGCTCTCTTCTTCTGTCCTTCAATTGCTTTGTGTTAAATCTCCTTTGGCATGAGGAAAGGCTAAAGGGTTGGGACAATGGATTACATAAATGGGCAGAGTTTCTTCACTATATTTTTTCCTCCTCCAAATGGTACCCCTACCCCTTCTCTTATAGGCTAGAAGGATCTAGGGTTTTGGACAAACCCTCGGCCATGCATGGACGGGAGTTTCAGTTAACTGACCCATAGATTTTTGTTTCGTCGACAACTTTCCTTTTTCGTTCTTTGTTAGGTACAAGCGGGCTATAGTGAGTCAACTAATGTGCACACGCATGCAGTAGTGGGTTAGGGCGCGTGGGCCTTGACACAAGAGGATTTTCAAAGAGTTGTTCAACAGAGTTTTGGCAAAAAAGGAATATGAGTTGGCCTGATGCCAGGTAAGCATGTGTGGTGCAATTTAGGGTTATAACAACAATAGATCTCCACAATTGGAGTAGGTTACCACCACCCAAAGGGAAATTTCACCACTTCAGACTAAAGTTGAACCAGAACTTGCTCAAACCAGTGAGAGAAATATTTCACCACTTCAAACTGAAGTTGAACCAGAACCTGCCCAAATTATTGAGGGAAATATTTCACCACCTCAGATTGAACTTGAATCAGAACCTACTCAAACCAGTGAGGGAAATATTTCACCACCTCGGATTGAAGTTGAAGCAAAACCTGCTCAAACCATTGAGGGAAATATTTCACCACCTCATACTGAAATTGAAGAAGAACCTACTCAAATCATTGAGGCCAGTAGATCTCCACAACTGGAGCAGGCGACTACCACCCAAAGAGAAATTCCAGTACCCCAAACTGAAGTTGAAGTAGACCCTGCTCAAACTACCGAGGCCTAGACCTCACAGACACATGCAATAACAAAAATAAGGAAGAGAACAATGGTTTCTCGTAGATCCCCCCCTAGGACAAGGAAGAGAAGAAAACAAATCTGGGAAATAACTGAAGCAGTTTAGGATGCAACAAAGCACCCTAAAGAACCTCAGAATGTCATGGAACAACCTTTACAGGAAAATATTCAAGACATTGACCAAGCAGGGCAGACAACACAAAAAGATAATCAGGGAAACACCCAACCTGCATCAAAGCACATGGAAAAACACTTTTTTAAGATTTATGAGATAGAAATGGCTTAGGTTCTGGGGAACTTAGGAACCTCAACTGACAGGGATGCACATAATCTGGAAAAAGAACCAAAACTAGGCTCCTCTTCAAAACCTGCTGAAGAATTTCCTGACACTGAAATGTCCTTTCCAGATGACACAGCATAGGAGGAACCTGTTGAAGACTTTCCTGACACTGAAATGTCCTTTCCAGATGACACAACACAGGAGGAATTTATTTTTGAAGAAAGAAACCCCTTGAACAGACAGAGCACTTGGAAGAAACAAAGGGACAACCATTTGTTGAACAAAATGAAGAAGACCTTGAGATCCCCCATAGACATAAATCAACCAAAAGCCAGAAATGAATTCGGATATTAAAGAAAGAAAACAAAGTGCTGAAGAAGAAGGCTAAGAGGGCTGTAATATTAAAGAAGAAAGTGGAAAAGATCAAGGATATTATCAAAGAATTGAGAAAACATTTGGACCTAGCAGATAAGGTCCACAAGAGAAAGAAAAACAAAAGGGGCAGGATGCAAGGAAGAAACCCTCTTCCTAAGAAAGCAGCTAGTACAACTTTTGTAGGAATACAGACAGATCCTGAGGAAGTAATGGTAGAAGAAGCAACAGTTCAGGATGAAGATGTAATTCCTGAAGAAACACAAGAGATGGTCAATACTGAGATACAGCCAGACACTTTGGTTTTAGAGGAAACAACTCAAATTTTTGAGCAAAATGCCACTATTAGGAGACTGGAGGTAGAGCTTGCACAGACCCAACAAGCACTAATTCTCTCCAGAGAAGAAATGAATGAAGATCAAACATCCTAGTCTCGGGCACAGAGTTCCATCATTCATGAGCTAAAAGAAGAATTGGAACAAGACCAACAAGCATTGATTCAATCCAGAGAGGAGATGAGTGTTATGGAAGAACACCAAACATCTCAATCTCAGGCACAGAGTGTCATCATTGATAGACTAAGAGAAGAACTTACATAAGCACATCAAGCATTGGTCCAACACCAACAGGAAATGGTGACTAGGACTAAATATCAAAGGGTTGTCAACGAATTGAAAGATATGACAACAACAGAGGGCGAAACTTATAATGCGCTTACCAGAGCCCAAGAGAAGACCAAAAAGGTGCAAACCCAATTGGAAGAAGCTTTGGAGAAAATCAAACACATCTGTGATGTCTATTCTGATGCCATCAATTGCAGATCCCCTGCCACTAATTATGTTTTATTCTTGTTGGAGCGATATTTATTGTTGAGTGTAAAGGCCATCAGAGCAGGTAAACCCATTTACTTTAATACCGTTCCATAATTTATTTCATGTTTTAGAGATCAGGGAGAGAAGGTACAATACCTTCTATGTGAATTATATTTCCATAATATCATTTTAGATGAAGTTAGAGGAGACAACCCTAGCCTCTTCATAGGGGACATTCAATTTCAGGCATTCCTGTCCTTTACTAGGAACCAAGTCAAGTGGGGTAAGACTCAAAAAATGTTCATGAACAAAGAAACTGGTTTAGATCTTTGGATTAGAGGAGAGCCTCCAAAATCCCTTCCAGCCATCATGCGACACAAGACCTTCATGAAAAGGGAAGGAGTTGTGGATTCATTATCTCCTATCCATTTACATGTCATCCGCTCAGGTATCACATATTTTAGAGAATTCAAGGAAGAATCTCTTGTTGCCTCCAAGCTAAGATGGGATGTATCCTCTGATGAGGTTAAAAGTAGAGAACCCTTTGGATATAAAAATTTCTTTGCAGCAACCTTCAGAGTAGAAAGATATGCTAAATTACTCCAGGAGGAAGGACTTGCTTGGATGGGATGCAAGTATAACCCCCCTCTCCTCTGGTTTCCTCTAGAAGTTTACCAGAAGGATTTTCAAATTAATAAAAAGAGACAGGAAGCCGCTTTTGATGAAATCAAAAGAAGCCATGGTTTCAGGAGACCTGGTGAACCCACTTTTCCTCTCTACAACATAACTGGTTTACATGAAAGACTCTAGGTTGCATGAGGACATGCAAGAAGGTAAGCTAGGGAGTATGTTGGGTTATGGAAAAGGTATAAATATCTTCCTTTTTGTCCACAGTTTATGATATCATTCTGATTGACTTTTCAATTAATTAGGAATAAATAGGAAAGAACATGATTAATATGTCTCTTAGAGTTGTTATTAAGTTCTATTAAATAGATTCTAAATTACGATTGTAATGGTTTGATTTTGTTACAAAATTGGACAAATAACTGCCAAAGATAACCAAAGAGATTTTGGCTATGCACAAGCTATTGGAGATTGAAGACTTTTTAGGCGCAAAGCAGTTTGAAGATAATACATTTGCTATATTGTAATTTTATAATAGTAAAGAAATCATGAGGATCTTTTGATCCTCAGGATAACTTGATCTACCCAACTATTGTAATATATAAGAGGATAATAGATCCAAAAAAAGATAAGAAAAAAACAACATTTTAAGTATTCATATTTAGAATTTCCCTACACGAGAAGTTGTTGTAAATGTTTAACCAGTTATGGAATCAATGACAGTTTTGAGTGTTTTTATCATCCTTGCATTCTGAGTTTCTCGTAGAAACACTTCTGAAGACCGAGGGCCCAGTCTGAAGAAGATATTGTCTCATTTTGTAATTATATCAGTTTAGAGTTTTGATTTCTATTTTGTGATTCAAATTTCTTTTAATTGCATGAGCGTATCAATGAATTGATGATTGTTTGCAGAAGACAAGCATTTCCTTAAGTATTCATGATTGCTGTTATGATTTCCATTTCTGAAGATCGTTGCTTGACAGTTCCTCACATTTTCATCCGCGCTGTTCCTTTGCTTTAGATTTACAATTGTTGTTCCTTTCAGTTAAAAGTTACATTAGCTATTCCTTTCAGTTAAGGTTACGATAGTTGTTCCTTTCCGTTAAAGTTACATTAGCTGTCCATTTCAATTAGAATACAATTGCTATTTCTTTCCACAGATAGAATAATTCGCTATGTCCTTTCCAGTAATTAGAATTCATGATTAATAAATTAAATCTGCAAGTCCTTTCTTAGATTCAATTACTGCTTTATAGTTAAGTGAATTAAATTAAATTAATTAGTTCCTTTCATTTTACAACATCTTAGTAATCAGATTTCAATTTCATTTAGTTCTTAGAATCTTTGGTGAATGTTTGAGGAACTTGATTGTTGATGAACTCAGATCTGGTTTAGCTACACGATTTTAGGCTACCTGCATAAACTTTTCCGATATTCTTGAGATAAAAGACGAATCCCTGGGTTGATAAATTAATGTTAAACTAAGGTTGTTTTTAGGACATCTTTAGAGCCCAACATGTTCGACTTCAAATCATTTATTCACATTCATTGGATTATACTAGGGTACCTTGGGAGTCATTGACATCAATGGTGATTTCCCTCGCACTTGTTAACGATTCTCATCATTGACCGGTAATCAAGTGGTTTCTACCATGTTCAAATTCAACACCTGTAATCGCATGGATAGATTCGTACTTAGGGACGACGGAAATGAAGACCCTGGGTCATACCATTCTGGTCCAGGTTGTGACGGAGTATTCATGATTTGTATTGATACATAGATCCACTTTGTATGTCTCATGGCTATGTCCAGATTTAAGTCATTTTAGTGCATAGATCCATAGTGTATTCTGGGTGGCTATGCCAATTCATAAATACATGGATCCACAGTGTATATTTACCAGCCATGACTCATTTGACGTTTTTTAATCTGAGTATGGGAATGCCTACCTCAAACAATGGTATATTATTATGTTGATGCTTGACTATTTGCAGGTTCCTGACTAGTGCGCTCTTTGTTTTTGGCACACATATTCTACAAAGTATTTCGGTTGTCATGAGTTCCAGCCTCATACTTTGGGAGGCATTCTGTTACACATTATTTTGATCATCTTGATGATCCATTGAAAACATGTGTTCATGCTCCCAAACGTATCCTTTCTTCATGAGGAAAGTGACTGAATTTCTTTTCTAAAAAACCCTATTAAGGAAGGTCGTCGTAGGCTGCACCATATGCAGGATGCGATGATTCCTGATCATTTCCCTCTTCCCTAAAGCTAGGATGCAACGACTCTGTAGTTTTCTCTACAACTAGGGTGCGACAATGTCAAGAGACTAAGAAAAGGTTAAGTTTCACGAAAGTTCTAGAAGGGGATCTTCTAGAAGGTGAGGTGTAATCCATATGGTTGGGATATTTCTCGCTTCTCTGATTTGGTGGGATCATCCTAATCTCTTTAACCATCTCTCTCTCCCTTATATAAAGAGGGATTTCTCATGGAAAAGGTTAAGCAAGGTTAATGAGGGTTGAATTGGCTAAGATTGTATGAAGAATTCTACATCGGATCATTCTTGAGAGCCTTATTTCATTTCATCAAGTCATTGTGGACCTTCTTCATTCAAGACCAGAGAAAGTGTGTGTGTTGGAGCAAAGGGTCATTGGAAGGGGACCTTGCAACATCAAGGCTTTGGTTGTTATCTCCACTTTCACTTTAATATAATAACAATGATATGTTTCTTTCCCATAAAACTTGTCTCATTTTATTGTATGACTCCTTGATCACATACATAGGTTCTCGTTGAGTATATTATTGTTTTCACTTTGGTTGGATTGTGTTCCCTTGCAGGTTCAATATCACATGAGCATTGGAGTGGAGCTAAGATGACAATGACAAGAGGAAGCGATATGTTTCTTATTTCTTGTTGAATAGTAAACTCAATGATTAGGGCTTCGAGAAAGCGTCATATTCTATATTGTTTTGTTCTTGATCTAGGTGTATCTAGGGAGATCTGTTTATGTCTGCATTTACTGATAAGTCCCATAACACCCTCTACTAGCATTCTTTTTCCTTAGGAACTATTGTGTTTGGTTGCTATCTTGTCGTTCTGGTGTGCATCTCGAACTGATCAAACTGATATGTATTACGTTTGAACATGGTGTGGTATTACGCCAACGGGGAAAATTGCTTCTGAATAAGCATATCTTGGCTCCCTCGGTTTCCTCTCCAAATCAAGTGTTTCCCTTGTCAGTTCCTTAATTCCCATTGCAAATCTATATTTATTGTCTCTGTGCATGTGTAACACCTATGAGGAACACTCAGGGACTGTAATTACCACACAGGTATTCGTAAAAACAGTGAAAGTATCGAGGCTTCGTGGAGCTTTCTATGAGGTCCTATTCCTTCAGTTTTAATTTCCATGTTGTTTTTAACCTCGAAAGTCTAGTATGTCATAGTTTCACAAGTCAGAGATGCAGTGACACCTGCCCTCAAATTTTGGATGGGTCACATTCCTTCACGAGGTTGACTTTTGGCGCAGGGTAGTTCTACCTAACCTACTCAAGTTCCCAATTTTTCTTTACTGCCATCAAATTTATTAAAAAACTTTCCTTATGCATGTTTACCTTGAGTCAAACCAACTTAATGGAGTGTTCTCGAGGGTTAGAGAGTTGGGTTTTCAAGATGAAATAGGAATTTATAATTACAATGCAAATGGTGAAGCATGGATAGATTTATTGCATGAAAGTTAATTGCAAATCATTAAATATATTGTCATGGTAACTTTATGATGGGTAAAATAGAAATCTTATCATAGATTGGTTCCCTGTCCACACATATCATCAAGATTTTCATAGGTTGGATTCATGAACAATATATCACATCATCAAGATGATCACAGGTTGGATTCATGTTCAAATATATCAGTTACTGTAATCATAAATTCAATAATGGTTAATTTTATTAATGTGTTATCGCAACTTGATAGTTCACTCATTTGCAACATTCATAATGGTTTAATTATATTACTACATCATCACCTTACAACATTCTTACTCACTTTTACATCAGTCTTAATGGTATAATTACATTATTGTGTTATCACCTTATAACTGATTTACTCACCTTTACCACAACCTTAATGGATAATTGTAACATCCCGCTCTGGCGCACTTACAAACTTATTCTTTGAGGACACTTGCTCGCAAGTGATCTGGACTTTTCTGATAGTAATACATTTATGCTTGATTATGGTGTGTTCTGATAGACGACTTGATGTTTTACTACTTGATGTATACAGGTGCTATTGACTCAGTTTATTTGAGTGTGCAGGGTTTTTGACCTAGAGGATGCAGAGGCATCAACGAAACCCTTGGACTCCGAATTGAGTCAGGGAGTGTGCTATTTGAGTTGTTTTATTTATCATGATATTTATTGATTGATGATATGTTGTTGACATGTTATGACATGATGGTTGATGATGCAGGCTGATGATAGCTTTCCGACCAGACTCACATATGGAGTAAAGGGGCCACACATGATTTCCAGAGAGATTGAGGGAGAGGTGTGGACAACAGCCCTGCCACAGCCTACTAGCACTCCCGCCGTGGCTCGAACTGTAGGTTAACGATTACCTATTTGGAGAGGATCCACGATGCCATGAGGGCAGACTGAGACAGTCGCTCACGATGATTCTAAGGGGCACACAATAAGGCGGGGGACTTATTCCTTAGAGCCCTTAGTCTCCCACAAGTTCACCTGGCGGAGTGTTGACTCTAGGGGTTATAGATGTCTACCAATCCGTCAAGTTGGCGAGTGGCACCCTTGGAGCACGTGGTGCATCCTGAAGGGAACGTCGCGCAAAAGAAACACAAGTGGGTGAGTGACACCCTTGGAGCACGTGGTGTATCCTGAAGGTCACGTCGCGCCGCAGAGGCAAGCGAGGCGAGTGGCACCCTTGGAGCATGTAGTGCATCCTGAAGGGCACGTCACTTTGGTGATGATGATGAGATCGCCTGGATGACCCTAAGACCTTAACGTCTGAAGAAATTCTCAAAACGACTCCCCTAATTAAAATGTCGCCCAGTTCAAATCTAAACCTAATTTAAAAAAAAAAAACATCTCTAAGATAAAAATTTGGTCTAGCCTTAGGAGTAGACCCTGCAAAAATAAACGCAAAGGCGTAAACTAAAACCCTCGTATGTGTTAGTTAAAGTCTTCTTAAATTAAGGGGGGGTAAAGTAATGAGGGAGATAAATTAATTGAAACCCATGGTTTTTAAATGATAAGAAGAAATAAACTA
>ML805190.1:0-16089 GCA_009831015.1 Picea engelmannii | reverse complement strand
TGGACGTGGCTTCATCTTTATTTCTAATTCATTAATCCATCTTGTCTTAGCATGTTTATGTACCCATGATATCTCATGAGTAACAAGAGCATTATGTTGTAATGTGGTACAACCATTCCCTAAACCCCATGGTCCACTCATCCTATACTTCTCACAATAACTACATTTCATAGTGATTGTATCATCGTACCTCACATAATTCAACCAATCAAACTTATCTAACCATTCCATACAAAATTTTATTTTTGTTTACACTTCAATTTTATGTTGATTATTATAATGTTCTTCAACTTTATTTGTTTATTTATCTAGATCATCCTCAAAGAAACTTCCAAAAATTTCATGCAATTGTTGTTCCAATTGAGTATTATGGGTTTCTTCACGTGAAGAGTTCTAAGTCTTAGAAGATTTTTCTTTTGTCCATCCATACATTTCTCCAATTGTAGCTTGCATTTTTCTTTTTTGAGACATTTTTGAGGCTGTATCCACCTGTATACAAGAAATAGGTGAAACCCAAAAGTCAACTCAGGCATGTCCAAAGAAGACCATATATAAAGTTTTAGTTGTCTATAAAAAAAATAAATTTTTTTTCTATAGTGATAAAATATATAAACATAAGAATCAATACCTATTAAAATTTACGAGTGTCAATATCTAAATTAAAATTTATTATTAATTGTATATGTTGATAAAAAACCTAAAATATATGCTTCCAAAAAAACCCTATACCAAGACATATCAATTAAAATGGTTTTAGTCATTATACCTAGATAGTTGTAGGCTATTGTAGTGAATAAAAACCAGTCCTATAACTCTTTGTATGTTCAATCAACTTTCTTCACATGAAAACAATTTAACATGAGAAATGACATTTCACCATAGAAAGAAACCAAGAGTTGAACAATATTACAGTTCACAAGAAGATATGCATTTGTATGCAAAGATTAAATATTATGTCCTCCTGTATGTATTGAGCTTTTAAGCCATCTAGAACCCACTAAAGTTTGCATTTTTCCCAATTAATTAAATCATTTCTTCCCGTAATTAGATACACAACATATATTCAAATCTTCCGCAATCCAGAATTTCGATATAAACCTATAATAGTGTGAAAAAACGAAATATAAAATATATACAAGTTACAACTATTATGTATAATGAGCTCTTGATAGTTGCACTTTTATCCAAGGTATTTTTGTTAAAAAATGGTAGTGTGGGATATCCAACTACTTAGGATCCTACTAATTTTGTTTTATTTCCAAATATGGTTGAACTCTAAACATTTCAATTTCAGCTATCGCATAGTTGCAATTCATATATACAATTATTTGTATGTTGTGATTCGAAGCCAAAAAGTCCGGGGAAATAAAACACACAAAGTATGTACATCCAACTTGGAAGGGCTTGAAACTTGACTATCCTCCTAAAAGGCATGAGAAAAATGCAAATATTTTCTATGATCGAACGAGAATCAAAACATTTCTAATATCAGTACAATAATCCAAGAATTTTGCACAAGGATACATAAAACTATAAACGAGTTGTTTGATATTTGTGCATATATTTCTTACTAGTAGAGAATCTCAAAATAGGATTAATATTAACAAAATATAATAATTTGGGACATATAATGTTATGAACATTATAGTGTGGCGCATTTACAGATTTGGACTATATCTAATGAAAAAAATTGATTTGACAAGAGCATTGCAATCAAATCCATAATAAGTGAGGTGAGAATTGAGGAATCATCATAGGGTTGAGCCACCATTTTGGCATATATGTTTTTCAACTAAAAATAAGGGATCATTATACAATTGGGATATAGTTTTGGTAATTTCATTGGAATCCTATAATAAAAGAATTGTTGTATCTGTAATTTTTTCGTGGTTGCATTTGTATTTTTTATTTAAAAATGGAATTGATTTAGTGTTTTCAAAAATTCTTATTGCATCTAGATTCTATAATCTTAATAATTGAAATTTACAATTTATAACCTAATTTTGGACAAAAACAGTCAGAAAAAAATGAAATCTTAGCATATTTAGACTACAAAATTCTTAGCATATTTATAATAAATGGAAATTCTTAAACTATGCTTGGAATAAGTAAGGCAATTCACGAAACATTATGTTAATGGATGGAGATGCATGGAATCCAAAATTGTATTTCAAAATACATTTTTCATTGAGTCTCACGAATCACTAAAGGCTAAAGTAGGAAACAATATGTGCACTTATAACTAAAAACATTTCAATTGAAAATAAAAATATGGAAAACAAATTTTATTATATAGACAAGGAGAGGAATGAATAATAAGAATTATCCCACAACCAACATGTTGACGATAAAAATCGCAATGAGTATTTCACCCGTAAAGTATTGCTAAAGCCTATTATTTATAAGCTAATGATATATAATACTAGTAGGTGGGACCCCCTTGTAGATTGGAGGATCAGATAAAATTCTTATTACACATCTATGTTGTTGTTTGACATTGCTTATAGGGTTCTACATGATTTATGGTGAAATATTGGTTTTATTTGCGACATAATGGTAGATGGATAATGGATTTTATGTGTTGATTTCCTTACTCTAAGCTCTAAATTCCATGTTACGAATGGCTTATGTTCACTGTAATTACATTGTTGTTGTAGCCATGATTCGTCACATGTTACACCTAAACAAGAAACATGTTAGTTATAACAAGAGAAAAAATCAATATGGAAAAAAATCCAAGAAGAAGGAACTAAACTATGTTATGCTATGCTATACTATATGCATTTGAAATTAAAGAAATTGATGTTAGTCCTAACTAGTAATGTTAGTAGCTATATGATTTTATTGAGTTATATGGGGCACATATGATATATATTATAGTATGGTTTTTTCAATGGTTAATATGGATTGGGTAGTGAAATTGGCAAGAAATGTGTACAAGTTTCGATGCATGGATTAATGTCATGGATTAATGGTTGGCTGGCTGTCGTGTACTGTGTAATTGAATGAGAGGGAGGATGGAAGCGATGTACAGTAAATGCATGTCACTCCATACTTCTCCCACTGTCTGTCACCCTAGCATGGTCATTGTTCATTTGGATTTTGGTGTGGTTAAGCTCCGAGATTCAGGTGTGGAAGGAACTGCTCGACCAAGCTCGCATTTTTAAGGCCATTTGGTTACATGTATGTTTTCTTCGCCCATGCATGAATTCTCTCTGTATATGAAATGAATGTTGGCTAGATAATGTATTGGTCTGTGTTTTATTGAGGTTGGAAACTGTGAAAATGAGGGGTGTTTTCTCTGGAATGATTGTGTGTTTTATTCGTTGCAAATGTAATAATTGATGGTTGAAGTCGCGATTTCATTAGTTGTTCTATGTGGTGGAAGTCGTGATGGCTCTCTATTGTGCTTATGGGTTTTGGTTAGAGGGTTTCATTCTATTTGTCCTTGCTGGTCATCTCCTCACAGTCATTGTGACCACACTCAGTTGTATTTGGTGCTATGGGGTTGTTTTGTATGATTTGAATCACCTTTTGTTCATAGCATATTGTTTTCCACCTGACCGTGGGATCATTTTATGTTATTGGTATCTGCTCAATTGGTTATGGGTGGATATTATTCCAAGAAGATTTCTTTAGGGTTTTTGGTAGTACCTGGGCTCTGCATTTCTATTAGCATTATTCATCTTTTGGGGAAAACCACGATGGTTATGCCCCTGTATGTTTTTGGTGTTGGTTACTAGCCAGTGAGAAATCTATGCCCTTCTGCATCGTGGTCTACCCTACCTGGTGTCAAATGTCACCCTATATTACAAGCTAGGGGTTATAAGGTTTCGGTTCCACCATTCTTGTCTTGAAGGCTCTCACCTACTCTTGATATGGTTGACCTCCAGCCTCCCTGTGTTTGGTTCCACCCAACAAACCCTTGGTTATTTTGATCATTAGTTACAGAGCCCGATTTTGATAAACTAACCAGTCACACCCTATCGAGCATCATGTTGACTGTCATAAGTTTGTTTGAGTAGTATGGACATTGGATTTGATTATTGGCTCATCTTTGTTGATCAGGTTGATTGGAGAGTTGTAATTGGAAATGATAATGGGCATACTGTCGCTGCCTCCTTTTATTGTAACAGTTGGATTGATAACTCAACATTGTTTTAATGGTTTGATTGGGAGTAATTGGATATGTATAGTCACAGAGATGCCTCTTCACATTATGCATTGGTCTGTGTGTTCCTATAGCTTGGTAAAAATTGAAGTGGTGGTTGATGTTGCTGTGTATTTAATTTTCCTGATCGGGATTATTGCAATTTGAAAAGTTGATAATTGTGGCTTGGCTATATAATGTGTATGATTTATGGACATTGTGCATCGTTTTGTTTTAGTGCACCATCAGAGATGAGTACAGGGTTTTGGTAGTATGGTTTCATTGCAAATTTAATTGTTAAATTTGACAAGGGAATGGGATCGAGCATGTTTAAAAAGAGCATGCTCGACTCAGGAAAGACCTGTGTCTGTGTTTGATTTGAGAAATTAATTTATGGGCAGTGGTTAATGTTTTGATGTTGAACATAGTTGAAGAAGTATGACTGTGTGTTCATTGGATTTTGTTTTAAATATAAAAAGGAAGGAATTGAAAAGAAACATAATTATTTTAAACGATATGGGTGAAGTCATGACGATTCTAAGTATAATTATATTCTGTGTTAATTGTAAGTTTTTGAGGAAATTGAATGTGGGATAGTGAACAAGTTTTAACACACAATATTGTTTAATTGGCCACAATAATTGTTTAATTGGTGCTGGAATAGTTGTATTGAATACATAACTATTTTTATGGATTACTTAATTGTTTTTTCGAACAGTATTTGCTTTTTTCCCCTACCATTATTTCAATTTTCGCTCACTACAATTCCCCTCGCCTTCCCATATTTACTATCCACTCATTGTTCCTAAAATTTAATTATAGTTAAGATAAGTTATGTATTATGACAGTTAAGGGACCACACAGATGAATTATAGTGATATATTCTTTTGGTTTACGATACCGTTGATTTTTTGATGTCTGTGAGCAGTAATCATGATATTTTCCCCCTCATTTTAACAATTTTTGCTCAATACAACCCTCGCATATCCTAGAACCCTTATTCACCCCCTGCTCATTAAAATCTATTAAACGATTGTATGGATTGGATTGCATGAGTATGATATGTTGTTGAGCCAAATTTTATTTCATATTTTAAAAGAGTTGTCATGTATGGTTGTTAAAGAAACTATTTGCTAATAAATTATGCATACATGAATGATGTTTTTCAACAGAGGTAGTCATGGAAGGGGTAACCGAGGAAGAGGTAATTGGAACAGGGGCCCTAGAAAGCCAAGATTGTCTATACACTTTGATGCAGACTCGCAAGTGTTAAGACAACTATTTCAAGGTGGATTTTTTAACTGGATTGGGAAAGGAGTGGTCCAACCTAGGCCTGAAAGGCCTCCCTTTCAAGCCCCACAGGCCCCTGGTATCCTAGTGCCTCCTCACGTCTCACTACAACTTGAAGTCCCTGAAAACGATGGATGGAAAGAGATTGTCCACCCGACAGTATCCCAACATCGTGGCTGGCCTAACTTGTCTCTACCTTCTCCTCCACCTATCAATCAAATTGTCCAAGCTGCCCCTGTCCACTCACCAGTATAGTCTTCCCATGCAAGAAAAAGGTTAAAAACTAAGGCCCACCATCTTCCTGACAAAGGAAAAGTCACTGCTGCCCCTTCCTCACCCTCAAATGACTATGATAAATCTGTGTCCTCCCGCATGCATTTGAGAGATGATTTCTCTCATGTGATCAGTGAGATTAGGCCTAAAGGCTCCACACAGCCTAAGGCAAATTCAGAGAGATCAAAAGGTGACAACAACAACAAGAGAAATATTGCCTCCCAGAGTGGAAAATATGGATTTGAAGTTTTTATTTATTAATTGTTGAGAACAATCGACTTCTGAATTTTTTGGACAACACACTATTTTTTGGATATATGGGAAATATATTTTTGGAAATAATTTCTATTATCATTAATATAAATTGTCAAAGTATGAATGTGATGATGGGATTCATAAGGAGGGATGTTTTGTTTGATTAAGTAGTCGTGTTATGATTGTATAGGAACTAAAGGGAGTCACAAGGGGTCCCACCTATTGGTTATTATTTATTTAAAACCCTTATTATGATTTTATTACTTTTGCCCCTTAACTAAAAAGTTGGTTGAGTTTTAGTTAAATTAACTAAGGAAGTAGTTCAACTACTTCAACCAATTCTAATTTTCTTAAAGGCAAAAGGAAAGGGAGGAACAAGAGGAGAATAGAAGGAGAAGCATACTAAGGTTTTCTCTTTGAGTTTTGTTGAGATAATTCAGTTTTCATTCATTTCTTAATTCGTTAGAAGCCTAATTCTTTTTTATGATAGCAGGGTCCTATTGTAGACAACAAGATTTAGGGTTGAATTACATCATTCAGACACTTTTTTTCCAGAGCTGTTGATCTATCTTTGATAGTCTGTGTAGACTTGTCTGTTTGTGAATTAGATTTCATGACTGACAAAGGCTATTGTGTAGAGTTGAGTGGGAAATAATCTTTGGCAAGCTGATCCATCTTTTAAAGTTTAGTTTTTTAATTTCTGTCAGAAGTCCTTTTGTATGTTTCATCGGGGACATCTAAGTTTGACTTTGGTCCAAAACTTCCTCAGGAAATTTTGTAAAGAGAACGATTCTTTGATGAATTGGAATGAAATAAACGATTGCTTTATGTCTCATCTGTTTTGATTATTGATTTTGTGTCCTTATTTCTATCTCTATATTTATTTCAGCATCTGTTATGTTCAAAAAATTACATAAATAAGGAATTTTTCAGCAAGCTTTTATTTAAAAAAAAACTAGCCTAAGCACTTATAAACAATACTTGTGAATTAGGATACCAATTTTGATGGCTATAAATATAGGGTGATATTCTCGTCTATCTTTATTTAGCCAAGAAAGATATGAAAATGCTTGAGTAAGATCATTTCATATATTTTCCTCAACATTTATTTGGCGACCATAATGGGGAGATCTTCAATATCTCTCTGGTTGATTTTTATGCTTGACTATCATAAAAAACATCTATTTTTCTGATTTTAATTCTTTGACTGTTTTATTTCTTAATGACTGTACATGTTGCAAGGCAACCCAATATTAAACCCGATCTTCAAGATCAGATCATCATTGTTTTGAATTTGTTTAACACCATTTTAGATACTGCCAATACTTGGGCTGAGCTAAATCATTCATGGGAAACAATTGAACGAGATATTAGTGCCCAATAATGTTGGGAAGCTAGATGTAGACAAACTAGAAATCATAAATAAACTTCTTGTTCCTTCAGTTTTGGCCTTCTTTCATGTCCTTAGACCCTCGTGTTTCTAGGAGAAGAAGAGGCTTATCACCCGAAATTAATCCTATTGATGAAATAGGAAGAAGGAACGTTGTGTTATCAACCCAACGAAGTGCTCTAAGGAGAAACTTGTCTGATTCATCTAGTTAATCTTTCCCTCCCTCACCTATCATCCACAATATGGAATCTAGTGGTGGCTCTGGTGGCACTGGAAGTTCTTCCTCCTTTCAGTCTTCAGTTTCTTCAGTGATTGGTAGATTATATGGTCACCATATCCCTATCCAATCTACCACCAATCCCACCAAATTCATTAAAAAGTATGGGATTTTTCAATTTGAAGAAGACACCACAACCACACCATGGCATGTTTCCTCTCCTCTTAACCTAGCACCTGTTACTCGTACACTTCCTAAATTTAAAGAGAATCTTCCTAGGTTTTCATGGAATAACACTGTCACTACAAATGAACACCTGATGGCATTTTCTAATTCTTGTCACAACATAGGGGCCAATGAAAATGATACTTGCATGCGCTTATTTGTCAATTCCTTGGAAGGAAAGGTTGCGGCTGATTTCTTTGACCTTCCTCCTAAGATTATGTGTACTTGGGAGGAGTTAGTTTATTGTTTCAAGTCCACCTATGGGAAATCTAAAATCCCAGCTGAGCAGTTACGGTAATACAATAACATCGCTTATAAGAATGGTGAGACCATCAAGTCCTTCAACATGTGTTTCACTAAGCTATACAATCAAATCCATGAACTCATTCTACCTTAGAACCAAGCTGCTTTCATGCATTACTACAATGCATTACCTTCCCCCTATCGTTGTAGGCTTGAGGAAAAATCCATTGATAACGTCGATTCCGCTCTGCATACTTGTTTAGAGTATGAAGAACAACTTGAAAGAACAGGTCTTCCTAAGGGAGAATTGATTAAACAGACATACATGTCCATCCTCTTACAACTAGTACATGATATGAATAAGCATATGATAGCATATGAGTGAAAGGGAAATGTCTCCCCTCCCACCCCTGGAGATTCATCCTTTTTTGCACCCTCCTTTATAAATGCTATTGAAAATAACTTCCAGCCTAAAGCTATCATGCCTCGAAGTTGGTGTAAATTTTGTGAGGAACGCCACAAGGAAACCACATGTGAGGTAAGGAAGAGTGCCAGAGATAAGATCTTTGGTAAAAGACCAAAAACTACCATTGTTATCCTAGATTTTGCAGATCTAGAAGATGTCATGATCATCAATACTAGGAACAAATCCTATGCTCCCAAAGGAAAATATGATCCTCCCCACAATTCTTCTAGCCCAAGCTCATCCTCACCAGCTACTACATTTTAGGTTCCTAAGGTTCCTGACAGTCAGGGAAATACTTCCCCTCTCACCTCTTCCAAATGAAATATTTTGAATTAGTTGGCCAACATCAAAGAAGTTTCAACCCTTATGGACATGTTTTTCGTCCCTGAACAACATAGGCATCTAAAACAATTCATGGAAGGAAAAGCTTCCATTGTATCCAACCTCTCTGAAGAGGTAAATGAAGAGGATTCATCTATAAATAAAGTAAGTGTACATAACTTTAGATACCCTGTAAAAAATCCCCCTTTTTATATTTCTGTAAAGATTATGGATAAGATCGCCCATTGTTGCCTCATTGATGGCAGTTCGGGCCCATGTGTGATGTCGAATATTATTATGGAAGAGCTAGGATTGTCTTGTAAAAATGAAAATTCCATGAGCATGCTCTCTTATAATAGTCTACAACAAACGACCATAGGTGAGATTAAAGATGTGACCTTAGTTTTGCGCGCACACCTTGAAATAAGGAAAACCCTTAGTATTCATGCAATTTATATGCCAGTAAGCAATTACTCAATCATATTAGGAAGAGATTGGAAAGATATGACGGGTGGATACCTCTCACTCAATGAGACACACTTATCCATTGCTCAGAATGGTAAAAACATTATAGTCCTTAGAGAGGGAATGATTTCACCTTACATAGAAAGTGTCCCACAACCTAATGTGAACTATATCGAAGAGGACCTAGGGGTGTATTCCATATTTGCTAAAGAAGATAACATTCCCTTGGAAAAAAATGATTTGGATGATGGTATGTGGCATATGCACTTTGATGGTTCATGCTCTAGTGAAGGTAATGGATTTGGCATAATCTTGTACTCTCTTGCACAAATAATGTCACTGAATTCAAAGCTTTATTATTAGGCATTGAAAATGCCTATAATCTTGGTTGTGGTCACCTTTTAGTTTTTGGAGATTCCGAGCTTGTTGTGAACCTTGTACGTAAGATATACTCTCCTAGCAACAAGTTGATGAAACGATACACCCAAACTGTTTCGACACTTATCTTGAGCCTATTATCTTTTAACATCACTCATGTTAAGAGGGAATTGAACTCAATGGTTGATCGGTTAGTTGTTTTTGCAGCCTCTCCTAATCGACAACTTCTGCCACATAGACCTGATTGTACTTTTCAATCTCCATATCATCCACATATCCCTGACAATATAGAATATTGGCAGGTCTTCCCTAGCGATGAGAGCATTTGTGATTTCATTCAAAATGAACCTTATAAGCCTAAGGAAATTATATCCATAGAAGATAACAAGATTCCTAGGGGATTGACTCCCCTAGAGAGTTCGTTTTCATCGAGTGATGTAGGAAATAAAGAGAAACATAAAGAAGATGATTCGAAAAGGAAGGTGGGTGAAACCATCTCCTTGAACATTGGGACACCTGAGTCTCCAAAGAATGTTAAAATAGGTGCCCAATGTTCTGATGAAGAGAAAATGAAGTTTGCCAAGTTACTTAGTGAATTTCAAGATGTTTTTTCTTTGTATTATGAGGATCTTCGTGGTTTTGATCCTTGTCTTATACAATATGCCATCCCCATCAAAGAAGGCATAAAACGAGTTAGGAAAAAACAAAGACCTATCAACCCTGCACTGGAAGCAACTATTCGAAAGGAGTTAGAAAAACTCTTGAAAGCTGGAATCATCTTTCTGGTCAAATATTCTGAATCGGTTTCCAATTTGGTTCTTGTTCGAAAAACAACCAGCTAGATAAGATTATGCGTTGATTTTTGCGCATTAAATCGAGCTAGTATAAAAGATCAATTTCCTCTCCCTAACATGGAAATGATTTTGCAGCAAGTCACAGGGTCACAGATGATGTCCTTACTTGACGATTTTTCCGGTTACAATCAAATTAAGGTAAAAAGGGAAGATACATATAAAACCACCTTTATTACTCGTTGGGGTACCTTTACTTATGAATGTATGCCTTTTGTCTTATCTAATGTAGGTGCCGATTTTTAAAGAGCTATGCAAATAACTTTTGAAAATTTGATCGACAAGATCATTCAGATCTACCTTGATGACTTAACGATGTACTCTAAAATATGATCAGATCATTTTGGTCATCTGAAAAGAGTTCTCATGTGATGTAGGAAATTTGACATCTCTTTAAATCCTTCTAAGTCCATTTTCGGTGTTATCGAGGGCAAGCTCCTCAGACACATTGTCTCTGATTCAGGAATAAGCATTGATCTCGAAAGGATTGTTGCCATCCTTAATCTTCCTGCTCCTACTTCTAAGAAGGAGGTTCAAGCTTTTATGGGGGTTATTAACTTCGTTCGTAGGTTTGTTCCAGATTTTGCTGTGATGGTCAAACCAATTCATAATCTTTTTAAGCAAGATCATTCTTTTTCTTGGACAAATGATGTCGAAAATGCTTTTATAGGAATCAAGAAAGCAATCATCTCCGCACCGGTTTTGGCGAAGCCGTATTTTGAGAAAGAATTCACAATATATACTAATGAACCGAGGAATCAGTTTCTGCTATCCTCATGCAAAATGATGACCATGGTAATGAAAAACCAGTGGCTTACATGAGTGAAAGTTTGTCTGGTGATGAATTTAAATATTCTTTTATTGAGAAACATGATTTCTCTCGTGTTAAAGCTGTTGAAAAGTTTTTCCACTTCATCTTAGGTAAGCATACATTGGTAAAAGTCCCTTTACCTTCTGTCAAGTTTTTTCTCTCATAGACTTATCTTTCAGGGAAGCTTTCCCATTGGCTTGCCAAGATCCAGGAGCATGATTTGAATATCGTGACTTCTACCACTATCAAGGGACATGACTTATCCCTTCACTTAGCTCAACATGCTAAGAATAATGAAGAAATTGATGAACAATATAGTTCCTTATCAACACTATTCTACATTGATAATGAGATTATTCCTATGTCTGAACATCCCTCGTCTAAGAATTTAGTTTACTATATACAAAACCAAACATGCCCAGACAACTTAGACACTCATCAAAGAAGAAGACTCCTTGAATCCACAAGATACGTCATTATAGGAGAATTCTTGTTTCATAGATCTTCTGATGGTGTGTTGCTTCGCTGTGTAAACGAGGAAGACACACAAAAATTGTTACAAGAAACTCATGGTTCTTCAAATTTTTTCATTCATGTAGGGGGTCATTTTTCTTCTAAAACCATTGCTTTCAAGATTATTAGAAAAGGGTACTATTGGCCTTCAATCGTTCGTGACTGTTATGTTTTTTCAAGATCTTGTGACAAGTGAAAAAAATTTGCTGGGAAAGAATGCCTTTCAGCCATGCCATTACAACCTGTCCTCCCAGAGTTTCCCTTTTCAAAGTGGGGATTGGATTTTATTGGTCCTATTAATCCTCCATCTTCAGCAAGACAAGTTATTATTTTGACAACCAAAAACTATTTTACAAAATGGGCTGAAGCTGTCCCACTTAAGCATTCAACATATGATCAAATAATTTCTTTCCTTGAAAATAACGTCTTTTCCAAATTTGGTCTTCCATTGGAAATTATTACAGACAATGGTCTTGCTTCCATTTTTGCTAGGCTGACCCAATTTTTAGCTAAATTGGGGGTGAAAAATTTCACCTCATCATCTTATTATCCCCAAGGAAATGGGCAGGCTGAGTCTACCAAAACAAATATGGTGAGAATCATCAAAAGTCTCATCGAAGACAAGCCTCTTCAATGGCACACTCTCCTCACCTATGCCCTTTGGGAAGATCGAACTACCGCCAGGGTAAGCACTGGTTTCACTCCTTTCCATCTTGTGTATGGTCAAGAAGCCATCCTTCCTACTAAGCTAGAAATCTCTTCCTTAAGAATGATGCTATAGATCGAAGAATTAAATTCTTCTGATGTTTCACAAAGGATAAATTCACTCCTAGCTTTAGAGGAGAAAAGGATGTTTTCCTTGGATAATATAAAAAAGAGACAACAAACTGCTAATAAATATTTCAACAAGAGTTTCAAAACTGTTAAATTTCAAGTCAATGAGAAGGTACTATTGTGGGATTCAACGCACGTTGGTAGGGGAAGACACTCAAAATTTCAAAAATTATGGTTGGGTCCTTTCAAAATTGGTTTTGTCCTGGGTACTAACTCTTACATTTTAAAGGATTTACAAGAGTGATTGTTCTTCTACATCACTAACAGTTCTCACTTGAAACATTACGTGGAACCAACTTGAAACGTTTTAACGCAGTTTGGATTTTCTGTATATTAGTAGTCTATTTCTGCTTTATTTTTTCCATTGTTTTCATTTCTACTTTTATAGTAGTTTGATTTATGCTTTCCTTTTTAATAGCTTCCTGTCGGTTTTACATTTCTGTCATTTTATTTTTTGTTGTTTTAAATTTTGTAATCTCATTTATGTCATGTTTTACTGCTTTTCATCCTTTTAGTTTGATTTTGGTCAAGAATAAGTTGTTGGATCAGTTCTGCCACAATGACACTCCTGCAAGATATTGTTAGTCGATAACAATCAAGCTTACACTGTTGTTACGATGTTCCCCCTGAAAGCACACTTGAAATTGTTATCTTCTTTCACTGCTGTCTTACAAAGAAGTTGGTTGTCTCCCGCTTCTCCTTTCCATTTCTTCATCCATTTGAGAGTTAAAATATCAAGTCCATAAATTTTTCTCCTTGAAGTAAAGATAATATTTTGGTTGAATGATTATGCATAAAGGGATAAACCCCCTCATACTTAACATTTTTCATGAGTTATTCCCAAATTCCTGATCATTTCTCCATTAAATCCACTCACTTCCCCTGTTGCATAATCATTCTGGTTATATCATTTGATATGTTGTTCTTGGTCTGCGAAACCATGTGTTATGAGTTATTAATCTGTTGGAAATAGATTTCCCTATGGATTCGCCAGTTTGTTGACGATAAAAATCGCAATGAGGATTTTGCCTGCAAAGTATTGCTAAAGCCTATTATTTATAATCTAATGATATATAATACTAGTAGGTGGGACCCCCTTGTAGATTGGAGGACCAGATAAGATTCTTATTACACATCTATGTTGTTGTTTGACATTGCTTATAGGGTTCTACATGATTGATGATGAAATATTGGTTTTATTTGCGACATAATGGTAGATGGATAATGGATTTTATGTGTTGATTTTGTTACTCTAAACTCTAAATTCCATGTTACGAATGGCTTATGTTCATTGTAACTACATTGATGTTGTAGCCATGATTCGTCACATGTTACACCTACATAAGACACATGTTAGTTATAACAAGAGACAAAATCAATATGGAAAAAAATCCAAGAAGAAGGAACTAAACTATGCTATGCTATGATATACTATATGCATTTGAAATTAAAGAAATTGATGTTAGTCCTAACTAGCAATGTTAGTAGCTATACGATTTTATTGAGTTATATGGGGCGCATGTGATATATGTTATAGTATGGTTTTTGCAATGGTTAATATGGATCGTGTGGCGCAATTGGTAAGCAATGCGTGCAAGTTTCGATGCATGGATTAATTGTTGGCTAGTTGTCCTGTACTACGTAATTGAATGAGAGGGAGGATGGAAGTGATGTGCAGTAAATTCATGTCACTCCATACTTCTCCCACTGGCCGTCACCCTAGAATGATTATTGTTCATTTGGTTTTTTCTGTGGTTAAGCTCCGAGATTTAAGCGTGGAAGGAACTTCTCGACCAAGCTCGCACTTTTAAGGCCATTTGGTTACATGTATGTTTTTTTTGCCCATCCATGAATTCGCTCTGTATATGAAATGAACATTGGCTCAGTAATGTATTGTTCTATGTTTTCTTGAGGTTGGCAATTGTGTAAACAAGTGGTGTTTTCTCTGGAATGACTATGTGTTTTATTCGTTGCAAATGGAAGAATTGATGGTTGAAGTCACGATTTCATTGGCTATTCTGTGTGGTGGAAGTCGTGATGGATCTCTATTGTCCTTATGGGTTTTGGTTGGAGGGTTTCATTCTATTTGGCCTTGCTGGTCGTCTCCTCACAGTCATTGTGACCACACTTGGTTGTATTTGGTGCTATGGGGTTGTTGTGTATGATTTGAACCACCTTTTAGTCACTACGTATCGTTTTCCACCTGGTCGTGGGCTCATTTTATGTTATTGGTATCTGCACAGTTGGTTATGGATGGCTATTATGCCAAGAAGCTTGCTTTAGGTTTGTTGGTAGAACCTGGGATCTGCATTTCTATCAACATTATTCGGCTTTTGGTGAAAACCTCGAGGGTTATGCCCCTACATGTTTTTGGTGTTGGTTATTGGCTAGTGAGAAATATGTGCCCTTATGCATCGTGTTCTACTGTAGCTAGTGTCAAATGTCACCCTATCTTACAAGCTAGGGGTTATAAGGTTGCGGTTACACCATTCTTTTCTCGAAGACTCTCACCTATTGTTGTTATGGTTGACCTCCAGCCTCTCTGTGTTTGGTTCCATGGAGTGAACCCTTGGTTATTTTGCTCATTAGTTACAGAGCTTGATTTTGATAAACTAACTAGTCACACCCTGTCAGGAATCTTGTTGTCTATCATAAATTTGTTTGAGTAGTATGGACAATGGATTTGATTGTTAGCTTGTATCTGTTGATCGAGTTGATTGGAGAGTTGTAATTGGAAATGATAATGGGCATACAGTCGTTGTCTCCTTTTGTTGTAACAGTTGGATTGATAACTCAACATTGTTTTAATGGTTTGATTGGGAGTAATTGGATATGTACAGTCACATATATGCCTCTTCGCGTTATGCGTTGGTCTATGTGTTCCTACAACGTGGTAAAAATTGAAGTGGTGGTTGTTGTTGCTGTGTATTTAATTTTCCCGATCGAGATTATTGCAATTTGAAAAGTTGATAATTGTGGCTTGACTGTCTACTGTGTATGATTTATGGACATTGTGCATCATTGTTTTTTAGTGCACCATCATAGATGAGCACGGGGTTTTGGTAGTATGGTTTCATTGCAAATTTAATTGTTAATTTTTTCAAGGGAATGGGATCGGGCATGTTTAAAAAGAGTCTGATCGACTCAGGAAAGACCTGTGTTTGTGTTTGATTTGATAAATTAATTTATGGGCAGTGGTTAATGTTTTGATGTTGAACAGAGTTGAAGCAATATGACTGTGTGTTCATTGGATTTTGTTTTAAATATAAAAGGGAAGGAATTGAAAAGAAACATAATTCTTTTAAACAATATGGATGAAGTCATGACGATTCTGAGTATAATTATATTATGTGTTAATTGAAAGTTTTTGAGGAAATTGAATGTGGGACAGTGAACAAGTTTTAACA
>ML805189.1:135235-176245 GCA_009831015.1 Picea engelmannii | reverse complement strand
CAGGAGGCTGCATTGAAAGACAATTGCAAGATAAAGCTTAAACGCCATCAGCAATATTTCCCACTACTATCCACTCTACTCTCAATCAATCTGGATGAGAATTCTTTTTCTCTAGGGTGGGCTTAGAGTTTAATAGAAAACAAATCGTGCACAGTGACTGCTGTTTAGTGGATCTGACGATGACCATTAGCAATTGAGCGACGCAAGCAAATCGGATCCAACAACTAGAAAGCCAGTGGACAACTGGAAACGCCCAATCAGTGCGGATATATTTCTGGGAATGTACGAACTAGAGATCATATCTCGTGGAAAACTATTGAAAAAAGGTCCATTCAATTTAAGTAGTGTACAACTGTTTGGCGGAATCTCTCTAACATTTGTTTTTTTATCATAGTCCTTATTTCAGTGGTCGACATGATGCGCTTACTTTTTGACTCGGGTAGTCTGAAGCAATGGCAGGTGAGATGCCGGAGAATCCGATCAGAAAATGATATTTTAGTTTGTGATTCACTCCTAGTTTACTGTAAAACGCACATGATTTCTTTCATTTAAAAGACAGGGCTATCATCATATTTTTTTAATTTATAATAAAATAAACAATATGAAATTATCATTTAATTCATTTTCAACTCTTTTCAATTTTTTTTTAATGTTGAGAATGAGTAGAACCTAGAGCACTTGGGAGAATCTCAATAACACGCACCTAAAATTGAAAGCGACTCTACGCGTATGGGTTTACAGTCACTCCCAACACATCAAATAAAAACAATTTTAATTGATATTGTGACATGTGTATTTCTAAAATACTATGGTGCATAAGGTGATATTGGCCATTAACATAAAGATAAGATTAGAAGAAAAGTTATTGAAGTTACATTGTTTATTAACATTAGCATAGATGCATCTTAATTTTCAATTTATCATGTTTTTATAAGTATCAAGTTCTTTTATCTTTTATGTAATTTTTTTTGGAGCACAAAACTTTAGATCAACATCAAAATGTATATGTATACGTGTTATGAATTTTATGTAATTTTTTTTGGAGCACAAAACTTTAGATCAACATCAAAATGTATATGTAGACATGTGTTATGAATTTTATCCTTTGAAATTTATTAATTATCATTATTATTAATATATATATTTTTTAAATTTATCAAGTATCATTATCATTAACATATTTTTTTATGTATGTTAATTGATTATGCTAATCTATATGCTAACATTATATATTATCACCATATGCTTGTGTATCTTGGTTGTCGAGGACAAGTTGCAGGTATAAAGCTTTGAGTTGCGTGCTCAACGGTGGTCTTCACCGAACATCTGGATGAGGTATGCTCTTGGCCTTCTCTTGTTAGCATTTCATTTATATAGCATATTTGGGATTAGAGTTGATTTCCCCATGCCATAGAGAGTTTTTCTTCATAATAGAATTGGCGACCATACTAGGGAGAGGCAAAATTTGTTGAAACAATAGTTATTTTAGCGGTTTGTCCAAATTTGGAAATTTGGATCCGAAAAATCGTATGAAATCTTTTGGATCCATTTTGAGGCATCAAACGACACTTTTTTATGGTCCAAACCTTACTATAGAGTTACCTTCTATAGTCTACACACCGAGACCTTTCCAACAATGCAAGAATCACCTCAATCGAAATTCATATGCAAAAGTTATGCCTTTGGAAGTTGAGCTACCATATTGATCACCATGGTGTGAGTGGATGTCATGCCATCCCCCATTACTTAAACGTGTGGGGCTAGCCATGTAGGGGATTTTCTAGAACATTCTACAAGGCCCAAACTTGATCACTAATTGACAGTTGAGGAAGTCAGTACCCTAAACCTAGACGACTATCGGGCTATGTTAAATATTGGGCCACCAAGAGGAGAAGGGGTTCCACTCTATGTTATTGTATTTTATTCCATAGGAGAGCATAACAACTGGGAGTCAGAAATTAGAGAGAATAACTAACAAGGTTAATGTTCTATAGCAGTCTAGCAGGCCACATATCTCAGGTAACTCCATAGAGAGTTCCTTCTCCTTTGTGCTTGCATTATTTTCATACCAGAGAAAAGAGAACAAATCATCCTCACCTTCTAGCTCGGTTTTCTCCCGTAAGGGTTTCCCAGAGAAAATATTTGTGTTATTTTTTGTATAGTGTGCGATTTTATTTTATTATTCTTTATTTTCCTCATATTATCTATTTCACACTTAAGTAGAAAATCAGTAACTAAAGATTCTCGAATCTAAATGAATTTAACTTTCATAATGTATGTAGATTTTAGATTTATTTATTAGATCTATTGTGACAAATTGTTCTAGTGGAATATCCACAACTGTTTACATATCATATTGATATGAAAGCAGGTTTTCTTGGGGTATTTGTTGAAATTTGCAGGAATCCAGAAATCGGTTTAAGAATAAATTCGCATAATCCTAGCCATGGCCGACAAGTCTTTTCATAACAACCCTTGAGATCTAGAAGAGGAGAGATTTGCAACGCTGGAAGAGAAAGTTGCTGACATATCTCACAATATGTCCCTCCACATGGTATCTCTAGAAAACAAGTTTGGACCGATCAAAGAGATTGGAGGGTCTAATTCAGAGATTGGATCAAAGGAGAAATCGAGAGATAATGAAGACCCATAAAATGAGTCAAGGAAAGAACTCGAGAAAGAAAAACTGAGTTTCGATGCCATAAACCCTTCATTATCCCTATTCAAGATGGAAGCGAAAGTGGACATAAAGTCATACCAAGGTGAGATTGATGCATTAAAACTAAATCATTGGTTGCAACAACTAGAATTTTATTTCATGTTCACCATATAGATGAGGAGAAAAAGATATCATTCGTGAGATTGAAGTTAGAGGGCCATGCTTTAACCGGGTGGCAAGGTCACAACGCGACACTTAGGTTTGAGGGTGATCCACTAGTAATTAAGTGGGAGGATTTCAAAACCCTCATTAAGTCTCAGTCCTACCCAATTGGGTATGTAGAGGACCAATGGATCCATTGGCATTACTTCAGGAAAAGGCAGGTCCAAGGTTTACGGGAGTACACCATCGAGTTTAGGAAGATGGATATCATGTCGGGTATCTCTCCTAGAAACCCATATGTACTCCTCAAGTATATGGGAGGTCTACATGGTCATCTACAAAAGAAGGTGATGTTATTCATGCCAAGGACATTTGATGAGGCATGTGTATAGGCACAATATCTAGAAAACATAGGCCACAAGAAAGGGAATACAAGTGGTTCCAAAAAGAAAGAGCACTACGAAGATTTGAAGGAGGGGAATAAGTGGAAAGGGGGGGAGGATAAGAAGATGACACCCACCACACATCAGTGCAAGGATCCTAGCAACCATTGTAACATTGATTTCCACATTGAGGAAAAGTGTTGGAAACTACATCCATAGCTGAACCCAAAGAATCGCAAGAAGGATAGAAACAAAAATAACCTTCTAACGATATATTTGAGCAATCAGGTTGAAAGTAGCTCCGATGTGGATGGAAATATAGTTTTCAATCTGTGCAAAAGGAGGTGAATCTGAGTAGCCTTAATCACTAGGAAGAGAAGGATATGACCAAGCTCTTCCACATCAAGATTCGGGTCAAGAAGACCAAGATAGATGTTGTGTTTGAGTGTGGTTCATAGGCTAATCTCGTAGGAATGGATTTAGTCATCATGCTTAGATTGGAGGTTCGTGATCATCATATCCCCTATCCATTGTGTTGGGTAAACAAGAATGCAAAGATCAAGGTAACAAAGCAACAAAAGATTAAATTTGTTGGAAGTGTTGATTTTATAGATGAAGTAGAATTGGACATAGTACCACTAGATGTATGTACAGTAGTGCTTGAATGCCCCTACATGTATATGATGGATTATATCTTCATGTGAAGATTCAATCAATACTACTTCATCAAGGATGGGAAATCCTTCATCAACAACGTGCACAAAGAAAAATAAAAAGATTCATTGTTAAGTGACAATCAAGCTAAGAAATTGATAAGTTCTAGCAAGAAATATGTTTTACTTTTCCTAAGGGAAAATCAGTTTAGTGAAGAGTCATTAAAAGTAAATAAATACATGGAAGGGTGTACTAAGGAGAAAAAAAATGAATTGGAGGAGTTCCTAAAGGAATACATCAGAATGTTCTAGGAGCCTAAACGGATACCACTTAACATGGAAGTAGAGAATGAAATTCAATTATTTCCAAACTCCCCCTTACTGAATATTAGGTTGTTGACTGGATTATTTTTGGAACGAAATGAAAGAAGAGATATTATAATGAAATACTCATGAAAATTGCCAAAAATAAAGAAATACAACAATACTTTATTTCTATTAATGAAAGAATTGTAAAGAGATAGTAAAAATACAGAGTGCAAGACTCGCTAGAATAGTGGAAGCTTTATCTCTGAGAAGACATGTGACGACTACACTCATTCGTAAGAATACGATTACAATGAGGCTCTGAATTCCTTTTTATGGTAAACGTGAATGCCAAAACCCTAGACATCCAAAAACCTAACCCTAGGAGATGAAACACCAAAAGTCGTGTGGGCCCAATTTGGGTAAGTTAGTACATTAACTTCTCGAGGTTGTAACTTTTTCATATGATCTTTGTTTTAGGCACATGATAGCCCGTTGGAAAGGTCTTTTTGAGAACTATGCATTACACTCTAAAACTTTGACTTTGTCCACAGCTTGACTATGGCGACCCAAAAAAACAATGTTTAGTGCCCCAAAATGGCCCTAGAAGTACAACAAGATGTATTCGCATGAAAACATACAAAATAAGCGAGTTGGATTAGGTGGGAGGCCACCAATATCCACCTAGAATATGTGTAGGGCTTTAGACATCCCCGAAAGTGTAGAACCCATAATTACAAAGAAGTACAGAAGAACGTGTTGCACTAAAAACTGAAAAGAGGAGCCAGTTGGAAGAGGTGGGTGGTCACCAATGTCCACCTAGATCAATCCTCCCCCCTTAGGAAGGAATGGTCTCCATTGCATTGAGTGAAGAGGGAAGAGAGGAAATCATTTTATGAATCTGACGCTTGGTGAGTTGTGTTCCTTGTTGGAGAAGTTGTGCTTCTTGGCTAGTGGAAGACTGTCACAAACCTGTTGCTAGAGGGGTTGAATCTGTTCCACCAACCTATTGTCTTTGGGTTGTATGGGGCATTTTGTAGGCACCATTGTAGGTGAATAAACAATATCTTTTGTCTCTTCAACAATATTTTTTTTGGATAGAAAGTGTTGAGGCTATAGTGGTTGTAGTGGTCTTCTATGCATCCCTTGAACAGACTGTGAAGAGGATGAATTTTTCAGTATGAGAGATTAACTTATGTTGTTATTTTGGTGGAGTCGTAGTCAGAACTACCTCTGCTATCCTATAGACCTGAAATCCCAGAGTAATAATGACACTACAGGGTCTAGACCCATAGACAACATGATGTTTCCTATGGTGAGCCAAAAAAACACTATTTAGTGCCCCAAAACGGCCCTGGAAGTACAACAAGATGTGATGACATGAAAACATACAAAATAAGCCCGGAAGATGTGTAGAGATTCAAACAACCCCGGAGTGTAGAACCCACAATTACAAAAAAGTACAGAAGACCATGTTGCACTAAAAACTGAAAAGAGGAGCCAATTGGAACAGGTGGGTGGCCACCAATATCCACCTGGATCAGTTGTATAGACAGTTTGTTTTGGAAGCAAACAAAGTAAAGAAACAATTCCAGTAGTTGTTGGAGCAGGGCGTGATTTGACCAACTATCTCACCTTGTGGGTCACCAATGATAATTGTGCCCAAGAAGGATGGGACTTGGATAATGTGTATTAATTATAGGGAATTGAACAAGATTGCACTGAAGATTTGATACCCTCTTCCCAGGATCGATGATATGTTGGACCAGTTGCATAATGCTAAGTACTTCATTAAGATGTATTTTAAATCAAAATATCACTAGGTACGAGTCAAAGAAGAACATACCTGGAAGATTTCCTTCAAGACAAGGATGTTTTTATGACTGGTTGGTTATTCCAGTCAATTTATGCAATGATCCAAATACATTTATGAGACTAATGAATGATTTTTTACACCCTTATCTAGATTCATTTTTTATTGTCTATTTGGATGATATACTAGTTTATAGTGCTACCTCGGAGGAGAACATCTCACATCTTATGCAGGTGTTAGGGACCCTAAAGAAGCACCATATTTTGGCCAATCTCAAGAAACACGATTTTTCTCAAGAGTCTTTGGATTATTTAGGGTAGTTGATCGGTTGAGGCGAGCTCAAAATAGATCCTGCCAAGATGGAGCCCATCATGAAATGGCCATTTCCACAAATTTTCATAGAAGTTAGGATATTTGTTGGGGTAGCACAATACTTGTGGAAGTTCATAGCTTCATTTTCAACAATATTTGCACCACTCCACACAATAACAGTGGGTATTAAGTGTTTCCAGTGGGGGAAGAATCAATGAAAGGCCTTTGATGACCTCAAAGGAAAGACCACTCAAGCACTAGTGCTTGTGCTACCAAACTTGTAGAAGCCCTTCGAACTCGAGATAGATATGAGTGGGTATGTCATGGGAGAAGTCATAATGGAGGGAGGAAGGCTTGTTTTCTATCATTCTAAAATATTTCATGGGGTGGTCCTCAACTACCCTACCTACAACAAGGCTTTCTATTCCTTGGTAAAATCTGTCAAAAAGTGGAAGCACTATCTGATGGGAAAGGAAACCATTATCAACACAGATCACCATTCACTCCAGTATTTTCAAGCATAGAGTAAGTTGCAACAAACTAGGAAATACAAATGGATGGGGTTCTTACAACAATTACATTTGGTCATAAAGTATAAGAATGGTAGCGCAAACAAGTTGGAAGACATGCTTTCACAACCACCCGCAACCAGGATTACAAATTTGGGAACTATGATGCACATAGATCCTTTTACTCATGATGCATACAGTGAGACATACATTGCATATAAGGGATTCAAGTAGGTGTTTCAGCAGCTATAGATCCAAATTCATATAGAAGAAGGTGGTATCAAGGTTGACTATAATTTTCAGAATGGTATACTCTACAAGCTCGACAAGATTTGTGTTCCTAAACGTGAACAATTGCGGCTTATCAGAGAGGCTCACACCTTCAAGGTTGCAGGACATTTTGGTGTTGGAAATACAATTTCCAACTTATAGAGGTATGTGTACTGGCTCAAAATGAAAGAAGATGTAGCACGTTATATTAGAGGATGCATACTCTATTGTACCAACAAGCCTAGTAATAGGAAGCAAGATCTATATCATCCCTTACTAGTACCCACTAGACCTTTGGAAATCATTTCCATGGATTTTGTGGGTAGTTTACCAACCACACGGAAGGGACCTGACTATTTATTTAGAAAAATGTGCATTCCCATGCCTTGTAAAAAGACCATCAAGGGACAAGAAGCAAAAATCTTATTCTTTGAACAAGTCTGGGTGCACTTTGGGATACAAAGGAGCATAATCTCATACAAGCACACCAAATTTCTTAGTGGATTCTTGACTACATTGTGGGAGAATATGGACACTAAGCTCAAGAGTTTTACAACATTCCATGCACATAAACATGGGTAGATCAAAGAAGTCAAGAGTGTTGAAACACACACTGACACTGAGAGGGGGGGATGAATCAGTGTCTAGAACTTTTGGCTACTTTTCACACTTTCATAGATTAACTAAGTTAATTGAATAAGATATATGCAGTTCAATTAATTAATCATAAAAATGTATAACACAAATTGGATGAAGTAGATAAAATATCACTCTTTTATTTATTTAACTTGAATGAATACAAATAAAATCAATCATTTAATATCTTTAACTTCAACTAAATATGAGAGATCCAACTCTCTAATCCAAGACCCAACTTGTAGTTCTTATATCCAACTGAGAAATGAAGAATCGAACCCTCATAAAAAGACTCAACTTGTTGATCTCAAATCCAACTAAGATGTCCGTAATATGTTTTATGATTTTGGCCAAATTAGGGACGAATCTTCTTAGAAAGTTCACTTTTCCTAGAAAATATTGTACCTCCTTTTTACTTCTGGTTATGCCAATTTTTAAAATCCCCTCCACTCTGTTGGGGTCTACTTTTATCCCTTCTTTTGAAATAATGTGACCTAACAACTTTCCTTCTTCCATGGCGAAATTTGACTTCTTAGGATTCAACGAGATTCCAAACTTTCTACATTTTTGAAACGCCCTTCTAAGATGCTTGAGGTGTTCTTCATCTGAGGTAGAATACACAGTGATGTCATCAAGGTATATAACAATGAATTTGTCTTTTTCATCAGCAAAATCTATATCCATAGCTCTTTGAAACGTCTCCCCTGCATTCATAATCCCAAAAGGCATATTGGCATACATAAATGTTCCCCATGGTGTGGTAAATGTCATATTTTCTTGATCGTCAGGGTGCACCATAATCTGATTGTATCCTAAGAAGCCATATAACATTGAAATCTTCTGAGAAACCACCACCTTCTATAAAATATGATCCATCTTAGGCAATGGGTAATTTTCTTTAGAGATACTTTGTTCAGATTCCTGAAATCCACACACAACCGGATTTCTCCACTCTTTTTTCTAACTGGCACCAGATTCGCCACCCATTTGGAAAATATCAGGGACACTATGATTTTGGCTTCAAATAGTTTCTTTACTTATTTTTCGATCAAAGGCAGTAGTAAAGGATTTATCCTCCTTAATTTATGTTTGAAAGGTTTATGATCTTATTTGATTCGGATCACATGCTGGAGTATACTGGTGTCATAAAATTTCAAGTCATCATAGCTCCAAGCAAACAAATTAGGGAACTCTCTCATCAATTTGATATATCTTTCCTTGACTTTGGGGCTGATCTTTATGGACAGCTTAATGATCTTTGGATCCTCTGGAGTCCCAATATTGCAATCTTCCACATCCCATTCATTTACTGTAATCTTCGGACTTCTGGCCACATCATTATTATCAAAGAGTTTCTCCAATGGGACCAGACCCTTAGGAATGATGTTGCTTTTTAGCTGAATGATATCTTTGCTTGCAGTTTGATTGTCAAAACTACCAATGAGAACAACAAGAATCATAGAGCCAATTAGTTTAGAGGACAATATTCTCATTGAGAAATCTAAGTACTTGTTCACATTTCTAGAACAATGAGAATTTGATGAGTTAATGAGCTTCGACGACTTCTTGAAAGAGCTAAATATAACAGAAGATGAGTACATCCAATCCATACAATCTACACTTAAACAACCAACAGTTTTCCTTAAAAGAAAAATTTCCCATATTTGGAACAACAGTTTCTCCAAGGACATGCTAGTTATGTGGAATGCAAATACAACTGCATAGTATGTCCTTAATGCATATGTTGCAGCATCATATTGTACCTCATATATGACAAAGGTTGACAAATCTATGACAAGTGCATTCAAAAGAATACGCAAAGAACATGAAAGAAGTCATATTGATGCTATGCAAATGATACATACGCTCGGAAATACATTACTTAATCTTCAACAAATATTTTCTCAACAAGTAATCCACATTGCACTTTTCCTTCCCCTCAACTGTAGTTCAAGGAAATGTGTCTTCACAAACACATCTCCACTTGAGAAACGCACATTTGTGCTTAAACCACCATATTTGCTAGAACAAGAGCTTGACAATTCAGAGGACGTACTATGTCTCTCTATTATTGATTATTACCTCCAGTGTCCATCTCCTACTAAGCATATCTACTTAGCAGAGTTCATATCACAATACAAAACAAATGGTGCACCCATGTCAAACAGAAAAAAACCCTCTATAATACGCTTTATCAAATACAAAAAACACACTGACTATGGAAACTGGTGTAGAGAAAAACTATTATTGTATGTTTTGTTTGATCAAAATGAAAACACATTCAATCATAACTTTCCTACATGGGAAGTTGTGTATATTGCTTATGAGACTACAGTACAAACCAATGAATCTAGATTTACATAAAATGTTAATACAACATGAGGTGATCTAGAAAGTGCAGTTCATGAACTAGAAAACCTTGGAAATGTTGATGAGACATTCACAAACTGTAAAACAACTAGAACTCTTTGTGAGTCCTATGACTTGCAAGAATATTTTTCTCATCCTCGAGTAGTCGACATTGAAAAATGTATCAATCTTGGCTTTCAAGTCACAAAACATCCTTTCCTTATTGAAAATAATGAATACTATAGAATCAGACGTCTGTTGAATCAGGGGAAGCAAGCAATTCTAAAGGACATTGCAATTAAAAAGGACTTGAACATGCACACTCCTGTGCACTTTTTCCTTACAGGCGGGGCAGGAACAGGGAAGACATTCACAGTGAAAGAACTATTCCAAATGCTTATACGAATCTATGATTCAAACAATTCCTTTGATCCTATGAAACCAAAGGGGATAATAATTGCATACACAAGAAAAGTTGCATATAATGTAGGTGGAACAACAATCCACTCTGCATTTTTTATGCCTTTTAACAAGGCATAGTTTCTTCGACTCAGCAAGGAAATGTTAGATACCATGAAAATAACGAATACTATAGAATCAAATGTATGTTGAATCAAGAGCAGCAAGCAATTCTAAAGGACATTGCAATTAAAAAACACTTGAACATGCACACTCCTATGCACTTTTTCCTTACAGGCGGAGAGGGAACATGCAAGACATTCACAACAAAAGAACTATTCCAAATGCTTATACGAATCTATGATTCAAACAATTTCTCTGATCCTATGAAACCAAAGGGAATAATAATTGCATACATAGGAAAATTTTCATATAATGTAGGTGGAACAACAGTCCACTCTGTATTTTTTATGCCTTTTAACAAGTCACAGTTTCTTCGACTCAAGAAGGAAATGTTAGATACCTTGTCTAAGCTTTACGACGAACTACAACTTGTCTTCATAGATGAGACATCTTTGATTGGAAGTCGCTTCTTGTATTCAATTGACAATCGACTGTGAATCATAAAACATGTGCACACCAAATACTTTGGGAACATTGACATGATATTATGTGGGGATCTTTACCAGGCTCAACCCGTACAAGATTCTTTGATATTTGAACAACCTACGGTCAATATGAAAACAATGACACATGACTTATGGAAAGACAATATAAAATTATTTGAATTACATACTACAATGCACTAGAGAGATGAAACATTTATTGCAATTCTGAATATAATGTGAACAAACAACCAAACACACGATGACTTAACATATATCAATTCAAGGTGCATGCAACCTCCACCAATAGACCCAACCTCCCCTTACCTGTTCTATATGAATAGGTATGTTGCAATGCATAACAGGTACATGCCTAGCGATGATATCATCATCAATTCAATTGACCTCGAAGAAGAGAACCATGGAAATGTACCACGTCATGAACATACATCCACTTTGCCTTTGCAACTTGTCCTGAAATTAGACATTCTAGTTGAAATATATGCCTACAACTATGATTCACAGGATGGCTTGGTAAATGGTGCAAATGGAATAGTCAAAGGTTATACCAAAAAAAAAAAAGTTGATGTCCTCTAGATTCAGTTACATGAGCCGCATATAGGCCAGCGACAATAAAACAAGTTGGCTTATCTATATAATTCAAACATTGCACGTGATTGGACACCTATCTTATGAATATCAAAACCAGTATCAACATTGGCAAAGATAGGTCGACTGAATATTCCAAAACAGTTTCCAATTAAACTTGCATGTGCACATACAGTCCACAGATCGCAAGGACTAACACTTGATAGTGTTTCATTTGACCCTTATGGAATTCAAATACATGGAATTGTATACACAACATTGTCCCATGTCAGAAGTATATACTCCTTGTATTTACTAAGTGCTCTTACAAAAGATAAATTCAAAGTCAAACACAAAGTTGATATTGAGATGCAACGCCTTAGGACTAGCACAAACTGGAATCTACAGTATGATTACAATCCATACAAACAAACTCGTCTATATACATTCTCTCACTTAACACGCACAACCTACATGCACATGTGGATGATATACTCAATGACTATAACACAATGACATCCGATATTATGTGTGTGCAGGAAACATACATTACATTATGCATGAAAAACAAGAAATTTCCAAATCACAATTGCATATCAAGTTACATTACACATGGGGTGATGATATTAGTGAAAAAACATATAATAATTATGGAGCATATGCATTTCGAAGAAAACAATGTTGAGATGGTGCTCGCAAAACTAATTTTCCATGGATCAGAAATTGCAATACTGAATCACTATGCTGCTCCACATGCAACATTCTCCAACATACTAAATTGTATTTCCAATGAATTAGAGCATTTGCATCTAAGCGAAACCATTGTCATTGTAGGAGACTTCAATATTGACATGCTACAAAAGAATTCCAGAACAAAAGAATTGGAAAACTACATGTGCAAATATAGTCTCCGCTTTCTTTTGGATAAGATAAACCATGTACAAAATGCACTTATTAACCATGTATGGTCGGATGTGCCCATTTTTCAATACAATGTCTTTATATTAGACATATATTGGTCTCATCATGATACAATTGGCATTGCACTTGAATTATGAAATACACATCAAACATATTGCAAAATTATATTTTTATGTCTCAAAGCATATTTGTCTAGATTGTTACACAAAACCGAGTCATCCAAATTCTTAGTTTTTCCTAGTTTGCAATTGATTTTGGACGCAAAAAAAATTTTACACAATGTTTTTATATATACACATACATGGATGAAGAAAAAAAATGGTACATTCTTCTAACACTATCTGTTACTCTATTCCTTTTATTCTAGTTTATTTACTGTATGTACATATTCCTTGATTTTTCCTTACATATCAACTTACGTCCATGTTCATTGTGTTTTGTACTTTCCTTCATTGAAACAAGCAGGAAAATTGGACAAGGAAAAGAACTCTTAACCAGAAATGTAGAAGAATACATACAAAGGTGCATACTTCTATTCGTATTCCATATCCAATTGTTTTTCATTTACTCTGTCTATATTTATTCCACTTGTTTGCAGCTATTCCACTTGTTTGCAGCTCTTTTGGTTTTTTTCCTTGGATAATGCATATCTTCCTATATATTAACTTGTCTTCATGTCAATTGTAGTTTATGTGCCGCTACCTTGAAATAAATAAATCTATACTCCATCTTTTTTTCATGTGTTCCTAAGTAGCAACTAGCCTTCATGTCCATTGTATTCTTTGTATTGCTACATTGAAAAAATAGCATACTAATTGAACACGAGGATGGAACCTTATATGCCACAACTGAGAAAGATGGAGTACAATCTTCCAAAAGGTATGGCTATAGTGGTGCCACAAAAAATACAATGCATATGCCTAATGTACGTCCATACAGAGTATGAGCAATATACACATGTTCATAGCCATTGTTTCAGAAGTGACATGGGAATGAGCAGTGAACTATTGCAAACATCAACACAACGACAATGTCGAAGGTAAGGATTCATGTATTACGCTCTTGCTATGTCTACGAAACAAATATCCATAGCTATTTATTCTACTATGCCATGGTAAATATGTTTATGTCATTTAAACCACATGTTTTTTAGTTCACAAGAACTATTGACAAGTAGAAGTGAAACCTCCATCATAGTACAAGGTCCAAAGACTAAGAGGTATGGTTACAAAAATATGATCTTCATAGGTTATCCAATTTGTGTATATATTGAAGCTTGTCAAATTTTAGAATATGCTTGCATGCAAGAATGCTAAGTCATATATTTTGTCTATTGCTTGTTGAAATAGATATAAATAACATATCTTTTAACTTGAACCAAGGTCTGTTGAGCTCCAGCTATATTTCATGGCTGAGAATGTTTTTCCCATAGTTGATGTGTTTCTATCTCTTGATAATTATCAGACTAAGTGTTGTTGTGTGAGGAATACATTTTTTTTCTCCCTTTCTTTTTCCTCTTCTATACTTACCCTTTTTTCCCTTTTGTTCCTCCCCTCTATTATATGTTTCTAGTTCTATACTTAGTTGGATAGTTATGCTCATGGGTTCCCGGGGTGGCAGAGTGAGAAATTATATATCCATGTATATCTTCACATCACGAGTCTGACCGACTAACGTTCGTTTCCATACTTATCCAATTTTATGGCCACAAGTTCCCGTGTAGGCGCTATAGAACTCTCATGCCCCATGCTCGGGGTATACATCTTGCACCCAAAACTTAGATGATCTACAATTAGACCCCAGACTCCTCGAAATTGCAAGCCTCACTCTACCTATGATGAATCTATATGGATGCTTTCATATAAGAATGTGAAGTCATATATTTTGTCTATTTTCTATTGAAATAGATATAAACAACATCTCTTTTAACTTGAATCGGGGTCTATTGAGCTCCAGCTATATTTCATGGCTGAGAATTTTTTTCCCATAGTTGATGTGTTTCTATCACTTGATAATTATCAGACTAAGTGTTATTCTATGAGGCATAAAGCTATTTTCTCCCTTTCTTTTTCCTCTTCTACACTTACCCATTTTTACCTTTTCTTCTTCCCCTCTATTATTCGTTTCTGGTTCTATACTTAGCTGCATATCTATGCTCCCGGGTTCATGGGGTGGTGGAGTGAGAAATTATATATCCATATATATCTTCACATCACGAGTATGACCGACCATCGTTTGTTTCCATACTTAGCCAATTTTATGGCCACGGGTTCCCACGTAGGTGCTATCGAACTCTCATGCGCCATGTTCGGGGTATACATATTGCACCCAAAAATTTGGTGATCTAAAATTTGAACCTGGACTCCTCGAACTCACAAGCCTCACTCTACCTACGATCACTCTGTATGACCGCCCCATCTTTCCATACTTAATACCAAGTGTTGTTGTGTGATGCATAAAATCCTTTTCTCCCTTTCTTTTTCCTCTTCTATACTTGCCCATTTTCCCTTTTCTTCTTCCCCTCTATTATCCATTTTTGGTTCTATACTTAGTCACATATCTATGCTCGTGGGTTCCCAAGGTGGTGGAGTGATAAATTATATATCCATCTATATATTTACATCACGAGTCTGATTGAATGTCATTTGTTTCCATACTTAGCCAATTTTATGGCAGTGGGTTCCCGACTAGGCCCTATCGAACTCTCATGCCCTGTGTTTGGGGTATACATATTGCAGCCAAAACTTCGGTGATCTATAATTCAAATCCATACTCCTCAAACTTGCAAGCCTCACTCTACCTATGAGCTTGTTGAAATAGATATAAACAACATCTCTTTAGACTTGAACTAGGGTCTGTTGAGCTCCAGCTATATTTCATAGCTGAGAATGTTTTTCGCATAGTTGATGTGTTTCTATCGCTTGATAATTATCAGACTAAGTTTTGTTTTGTAAGGCATAAAGTTCTTTTCTCCCTTTCTTTTTCTTCTTCTATAATTACCGCTTTTTCCCTTTTCTTCTTCCCTTCTGTTACCCGTTTTTGGTTCTATACTTAGCCGCATTTCTATGCTTGCGGGTTGTGGAAGACTGAGAAATTATATATCCATCTATCTATTCACATCACGAGTCTAACTGAATATCATTTGTTTCCATACTTAGCCAATTTTATGGTCGTAGGTTCCCGGGTAGGCGTTATCGAACTCTCATTCCCTGTGTTCAGAGTATAAATCTTGCACCCAAAGCTTCAATCATCTACAATTCGACCCTGGACTACTCAAATTCGCAAGCCTCACTCTACCTATGATGACTCCATCTAACTGTCCTTCCTTTCCATACTTAGTCAATTCTTCAAAGTTTCGTGGGTTCATGGACTCCTAGGTTCAAAAAAGTTTCAAAGCATTTTTTGCTCCCCTCCACCCCCGCCACCTTCGGCCCTTCCCAATGCACATTAATTATGCTTTTACTAGTGACATCTCATCACAGATGTTCGAAATGATTGTCATTAATAAGCAGAAATCTCGAGGACATCTCTCATTAAAACACATTAATGAGAGAATATTATGGGATTTGATGAATTTTTTTGTATCAATCTTGAATTGGAAAAAAATTGTTGGTTATTTTAGGTTTTTTAAGGCATCATCGTAGCAATAATGCAATATTGTTCTAGTATGAATAGTATTTAAGTAAATATAAACAAGTAATATTTTACCTTGAACCTGAGTTTGTCGAGCTCCAAGTATATTACATAGTTGACATTGTTTTTACCATAGTTAATGTTTATGGCCACAAGTTCTCAGATTGGTGTTATCGAACTCTCATGCCCCTGTTCCGTGATATACATCTTGCACCCAAAACTTTCATTATATACAATTCAACCCCGGACTCGTCGAACTCGCAAGATTCACTCTACCTACGATGAGTATGTTGTTGATTAATTGGGTTGGTGGTCATTGATGTCAACACTTGAAGAAAGTATGGTAGCGAATTCTTGTAGCACAAAGGTTTGGGTAATGGACCCAAGTTTGTTTGATGTATAATGGTATGAGTTTTGATATATTTGAAGGTAATACTATTCTAGATGGATAGTACATGTCATGTCATTTCTGGTGGTATGTGGAACATCACATAACTTCTCACGGTTTGAGAGTTATGGCCGTATGAATTTGGAGGACCCTCATATGTTGGCTTGAAGCCCAAAAAGGTCAAAGAAGTCAAAGTGATTGCAAAGAAGAAATTATTTAAATAATAAAGTGAAGTGACAAAGTCAAAGAGGATTATTTAAATAATAAAGTGAAGCGACAAAGTCAAAGAGGGTTATTTAAATAATAAAGTGAAGTGACAAAGTCAAAGAGGATTATTTAAATAATATTTAGTGAAGTGACAAAGTCAAGAATGATTATTTAAATAATAAAGTAAATGGAGAAATTTATAATTATGGAAAGTGGTTAGAAGTGGGTTAGCCCTAAAATAAGGAAATTAGGTTAAGATGGTTAAAAGGTAACCCCTTGAGGAAGCTACATGAAAGTATAAATAAGAGGCGAGGCTCTCTCATTTTAATTACACTTGAGCATATTGAATATCTATAGATGACGTAACCAAAGGATATCTAAGCTAAATTTCAGAGGGAAGGTGAAGTAAAGAACGCTGAAATTCAAGGGAGGATAAATTCGTTTGATGATGCTTTCTAAGGTATGTTATTTACAGGTCATCTCACCATTTTCGCAATAACGTTTTTTCTAGAATGATTGAGACCATGAAAATAGGGGGCCATTGAAGAAACATATCCAGGGGGTCGTTGTATTTTTGGAGTTACACTCCGTGGAAAATAGGGTTTGTGGCTAGTCCTGAAACTAGTCTAAAACAGGTGTTTCGGGAACAAACCTCATAACTTCTTCATAATAAATCCAAATTCAGTAGGACCAAATGTGTTAGCTATAGTACAGGTTGTAGTATTCTTTGTAAACTTTTCAGATCCATACAACAAATATTCCATGTGGGGCACGCTCTATATGTTCACTCTCTAGAATAAGACAGAATTCAACAAGGTATGCCATTTTTGCTATAACTCATTTTCTGAGAGGTTCCAAGTAGTGACACCTGGAGGAATTGCATAAAACACACTGAAGAAAATTGTGTAATATTTTTAGATATTTATTCATTACAGGTACATAGTTATGATTATTTCAGGTTAGGGTTGTTGACTAATCCAAAACTAGTCATGTGAGACTAAAGTAAAGTTTGATGAAAATGTTAGTCTCTTGTTGTTAAAGTTAAGCAAGTTTTACAGGTTGTGGTACATGTTGGTGCATGGTTTATGCACTTATTTATGGTAAAATTTGGTTACAGGTTGTTTGGTACAGGTTGTTGCATGGTTGATGCACTTGTTTATGGTACAGGTTGAGGTACAGGTTGATACATGGTTGATACATTGTTCAAGTTATTGGTATAGGTTGTTTGGTGCATGTCTATTAGTATAGGTTTACATCAGTATATCTCACAGTGAGAGTGTGACAGTGGTTCCATCCTTCTACTCATATGTCAAGGTGGTTGGACGGGGCAAGGACATGTGGTTGTAGCCAGAGAACATAGGGGGTTGTAGCCAGAGAATTGGAAAATTTGAGCTTCCCTCGGGTTGTAGCCTGAGAAACTAGGGGGTTGGATCCTCCTTCCAGTTGCAGTTGGAAAACAAAGGAAGTTGGTGTTTCCAATTAATGTAATTCTTCAAGAAATATAAAAAAAAAAAAAATCCTTGGTTTTCTCCTAATTTTGGTTTCCACGTAAAAGCATTGGTGTACTGTGTATGTGTATGATTGTTCATTTGTTCATTGTTTATTTACTCTGTGAATATTGGATGATAATGCTACATTGATATAACACTTGCATTATATGGTTAAAAAAGATTAGATTTCTCTATTACTGATTCACCCCCCCTCTCAGTAATCCAACAATTGGTATCAGAGCAGGTTCCTTCAGAAATCAGTTTAACCACTAAAAGGTAGATCATGGAGAGAAACAACATGTATAAAAATGGAATACCACAGTTTGATGGACAAAAGTATGTATTTTGGAGCATAAGGATGAAGACATATATACAGGCATAGCGATTTGAAATTTGGAAATCAATTGTAGATGGATACACATCACTAGCAGTTCTGCCAACAAATGACAAAGCTATGAAACTCAGTCAGAATAATTCCAAAGCCACAAATGCACTTTTGAATGGTCTTGGAGAATCAGTATTCACCAAAGTTGCACATTGTAAATCCGTTAAATATATTTGGGAAAAACTTTGAAATATTTATGAAGGAGATTCAAAATTCAAAGCAGCAAAGCTTCAAACTTATAGAGGTCAGTTCGAACAACTAAAGATGAAGGAGATGAGAACATTGCAGCTTACTTTTTATGAGTTGATGAAACAATAAATGCAATCTTGGGATTGGGAGAAGAAATCAAAGAATATGTAATTGTTCAAAAGGTACTAAGATCTCTTCCTATGAGATTTGACCCTAAGATATCAGCACTAGAAGAAAGAATAGTTCTAAACTCAATAAGCATTGACAAACTACATGAAATCTTCACAGCATATAGAATGAGAATTGAACATGAAAATATATATATTAAATAAGAAACCTTCAAAGCATACAAAAGGTCAAAGCAAAAGGGAAAGAAAAAAGAAAAATAACATAGCAACAACAGTGACATCTCAGAAGATGATGAAGAAGTGGCAAACTTTATCAGAAGATTGAACAAGGGAACCAACGGTAGGTATAGAGGTAAGCTTCCTTTGATTTTTTTTAAATTGTGATGGTATTGGTCATTTTGCTAACAAATTTCCTCATAAGAAAAAGAGAAATGATGAAGGTTACTCAAATAGAAAACAAACATATAAAGGAAAAATAACCATAAAGAAAGTTTTCAAGAAAAACTTATGCACCAAATAAGACATTTCATCATCAAATGAAGATGAAATCAGCGACAGTGATACATAAAGAGTTCTATTCATGGAAGTAGAAGACTATGATAAATAATAATTTGAAGAAGAATATGAAGATGAAGAAGTTGACTACCGAGAAGAATTGTTGTGTGCCATAGAAGTTATCAAAAGAGAAAAGAAGAAAAACAAGAAACTACAAGCAGAACTAGACAAGAAAGAAGAAACTAAGGAACTAGAACAAATGATCACAAATTTGAAGTTTCAAATTGAAGAAGATAAAATAATTGAATAAGCACTCAAAGAACATCTAGAAGGAAGATACAAGATCATTGGAAATTTGGAAGAAGAAATTGTCACATTAAGAAAGGATCTTCAAAAGAAAAATATACAGAACAACTCAAAAATTTTGAATGACATTATCAACAGTCAAAAAACTCATCATGACAAGTCCGGACTTGGATACAATCAGACAGAAAAGGGATCAATCTTCAAAACAACAGAACAAGAAACATATCCAAAAATCTATGCAGAAACAATCAAAGGGGATAGGAAGGTTTACAAAGAAAATTACAGGGACACTCCTCCACCGAGAAGATTTAGATTTCAGAATCAACGACCGATAGAAACAGACAAGCCTCAGGAAGAAGAAGGATTCATAAGAGTACCTCATTTTAGAATATATTCAAATCCTCGGTATCAAACTATATTTTTTTGTTTATGTTATGCATATAATAATTTTGGACATAAAGTTGTGAATTGCAGAGATAACAACAAGAACATAAACAACTTTGAAATTCATACAAAAAAGGGTTATCCAAGAAGGCCTAGTGAAACACAGATAAGAAGTTACAACAGGTTTGAATCTTTGAGAACTGAAGTGGAATGCTACAAATGTAACAACTTTGGACACATGGCCAAAGATTGCAGAATGATAGTCCCTCCTAGAGAACCACAATAGAACAACAACAGTCACATACAGGACCCTCAGAAAAGGACATGGATAAGAAAGTAGAATCAGTATAGCAATGAAGAATGCACACTCTCTCTACAAGCTAAGCAGAAGAAATGTGATTGGTATGTTGACTGTTGATGTTCAAAACACATGGTATGTGATAGAGAGAGGTTTCTTATATTAATAAAGGAAATATATGGATCAGTCTCCTTCGAAAATGATGATTCAACTAAAATAATTGGAAACGACACAGTCATAATTGGGAACAAGAATACCAAGGAAATTTTTTTTATACTAGTAGAAGATATGAAACATATTCTTCTAAGTATGATTCAAATGTGTGACCAAGGTCATAAAGTTACTTTCGATTCACAAAAGTGCGAGATAAGAAAAGAAGGTTCAGGAAAATTAATTGCAACAACTGCGAGAACTTCAAGAAACATATATGTATTAAGTGAAAGTGGAAATGAAAAGTGTTTCCTAGGAAAGGAAGATGAAAATTGGCATGGCATAGAATAATGGGTCACATACATTTTGATAACCTTGTCAATGTCAGCAAAAGGGAAGCAGTTAGATAAATGCCCAAGATCACTAAAACAACCGACACTTTATGCAAGCATTGTCAACAAGGAAAGAAAACAAAGATCAGGGTTAAATTAAAAGAATATTCAATGACAAGACCACTATAAATTGTGCATATTGATCTAGTTGGACCAATTACAAAAAAGGTTTTAAAAGGTGAGAAATACTTTATGTTTTTGGTTGATGATTATACAAGAATGACTGCAGTTTTCTTTGTCAGGAATAAGTCAGAAGATTTTGAAAACTTCAAGGTCTACAAGGAAATGGTTGAAAATGAAATGGATTCAAAAATCAAATGTTTGAGATATGATAATGGATGAGAGTTCACTTCAAAGGAATTTATCTACTACTGCAGCAGACATGGAATAAAAAGGCTATTCTCCATTGCTAGGAAACCTCAACATAATGGAGTTGTTGAAAGAAAGAACATGATAGTACAGGAAATGGCTCGAACAATGCTAATGGATTCCAAATATATTTTGGAAACATGCAGTGCATACAATAGTTCAAATTCAAAACAGAGTAATGCTCTGAAACAACACTGACAAAACTCCCTACGAGCTATGGAAGGGAAGACCAACAAATGTGAATCACTTCATAGTTTTTGGAAGCAAATGCTATATCAAAAGAGAAGATGGAAGAATGTGAAAGTTTGACTCTCGTGTGGCAAAGGAGTACTTGTTGGTTACTCAAGTACAAGGAAAACATACAATTGTGATAACCTGAGATTGAACAAAGTTGTGGAAAGCATCAACGTAACAATTGATGAAACAGGTAGACAAGAATTAAAGGAAGAAGAAAATGAATCATTGGAACAACTTTACGAAGAAGAATCAGAAGATGAAAAAGAATTAGAAAGGGGAGATGAAGAGGACCCGACAAAAGAAGAAAAGAAAGTTAAACAATTGCCTCCAAAGACACCTAACACACGAGTACCAAATAATCATCCTTCAGATCAGATTATCAGAAACAAAGATGCAGGAGTTGAGACAAGAAGAAGAATCCATTCACCAGAACAAACGCACCTAGCACTCTCATCTATGATTGAACCAACCTATTTTAAAGAGGCTAGCAAGGATGAATTTTGGAATAAGGCCATGGATGAAGAATTGGATCAAATAGAGAAAAATGACACTTGGGAATTGGTTCCAATACCAAAGGATAAGAATGTGATTGGCACAATGTGGTTATACAGGAATAAATTGAATGAATATGTACAGGTTACACGGAACAAATCTAGATTTGTATGTAAAGGATATGCACGGGTTGAAGGAATCGAATTTGAAGAGATATTTTCCCCAGTTTCCATAATGGAAGCAATCCGATTTCTTTTAGCTTATGCATTCTCCAAAAATATTAAAGTGTATCAGATGAATGTAAAATCATCTTTTTTGAATGGGGAACTTGAAAAACAATTCTACATTGAACAACTAGACGGATTTCAGTTTTTAGAGAACGCAGATTAGGTGTGTAAATTAAAGAAGACTTTGCATGGTCTAAAATAGGCTCCTAGAGCATGGTACTCTAGACTGAATAAATATCTACAACAGGCAGGGTTCAGAAAAGGAAGTGCAGACAACAACCTCTACATCAAGGTAACTCAAGATAGTATTTTATTAATTGAAGTTTATGTTGATGATATTATTTTTGGAAGTACTGATGATAGGTTAAGCTAGAAATTTGCAAAGGACATGTAGAATGAATTTGAAATGTCATTACTTGAAGAAATATCCTTCTTTCTGGGTCTTCAGATATGTCAAAGAAACCAAGGAATTTTTATTTCTCAAACCAAGTATATCAGAGAAATGCTAAAGAGGTTCGGAATGGAAGATTGCAAATCAGATATGACTCCCATGCAAACTAGTAGCAAGTTGAGCAAAGATGATGATTCAATGTCTACATATTAGAGGCAATACAGGTCAATGATTGGTAGCCTACTATATGTTACAGCATCCAGACCAGATGTAATGCAGGCAATTGGACAGGTGGCATGATTTCAAGCAGCACCAAAAGAATCACATGTATTAGCAGTGAAGAGGATTTTCAAATATCTCAAAGGAACAAAAGATTTTGGATTATGGTATCCAAAAGAAAAAGATCTATCACTTATTGCCTACACAAATGCATATTCATCAGATTGCATTGATGACCGACGAAGCACCAGTGGAGCAATGTTATTCTTGGCTAAGTGTTTAGTATCATAGATAAGCAAGAAACAATCATCATTATCTTTATCTACAGTCGAGGCAGAGTATATTGCAACAACATGATGTTGTACACATGTTCTATGGATGAAACAAACTCAGACAGATATACAAGTTGAGTATGATGAGCCCATTCAAATCTATTGTGATAATACAAGAGCCATCAGTATCTCAAAGAACCCGATGATCCACTCAAGACGAAGCACATTCCAATCAAGTATCACTTTCTACGAGAACAAGTTGCAGAAAAGAACATCATATTTGAATATGTGGGCACAAAAGAACAAGTGGTAGACATCTTTACAAAACCGCTTCCACAGGAAGCCTTTGAGTATCTTCTCCAGAGACTCGGAGTTACTTCTACTCCAAAATGAATGTTTTTGGATGCTTATCTTATATGTCTTAGATGTACACGAGGAAGCACCATAAAGATGACAGTTCAGGTTGGGAGATCAGATGAAGAAGTTAGGGGGAGGAGACCTGAATGGAAATATACCTTTGATATTGATGACAAAGGGGGAGAGATTTATCATATGTAGAGGACATAGGCATGGTTACATAGGGAGCGTTCATCATAGAGATGCAGGCATGGTTCCAGGGGGAGCATGAGTTATATGATTTCAGTATTGCATTAGAGTGTTGCCATCAATGCCAAAGGGGGAGATTGTTGATTAATTGGGTTGGTTGTCATTGATGTCAACCCTTGAAGAAAGTCTGGTAGTGAATTCTGGTAGCACAAAGGTTTGGGTAATGGATCCAAGTTTGTTTGATGTATAACAATATGAGTTTTGATATATTTGCAGGTAGGACTATTCTAGATGGATAGTACATGTCATGCCATTTCTTTTGGTATGTGGAACGTCACATAACTCCTCACGGTTTGAGATTTATGGCCTTACGAATTTGGAGAACCCTCATATGTTGGCTTGAAGCCCCAAAAGGTCAAATAAGTCAAAGTGCTTGCAAAGAAAAAATTATTTAAATAATAAAGTGAAGTGACAAAGTCAAAAATGATTATTTAAATAATAAAGTGAAGTGACAAAGTCAAAGAGGATTATTTAAATAATAAAGTGAAGTGACAAAGTCAAGGAGGATTATTTAAATAATAAAGTAAATGCATAACTTTCTAATTATGGAAAGTGGTTAGAAGTGGGTTAGCCCTAAAATAAGGAAATTAGGTTAAGATGGTTAAAAGGTAACCCCTTGAGGAAACTACATGAAAGTATAAATAAGAGGCATTGCTCTCTCATTTTAATTACACTTGAGCATATTGAATATCTATAGGTGAATGAGGTAACCAAAGGATATCTAATCCGAATTTCAAAGGGAAGGAGAATTAAAGAAGGCCGAAATTCAAGGGAGGATAAATTATTTTGATGATGCTTTATAAGGTATGTTATTTATAGGTCATCTCACCATTTTCAAAATAATGTTTTTTCTAGAATGATTCAGACCATGAAATTAGGAGGCCATTGAGGATACATATCCAAGTAGTTTTGGTATGAATTGCATCTTGTGGGTCGTTGTATTTTTGGAGTTACACTCCATGGAAAATACAGTTTGTGGCTAGTCCCGAAACTAGTCTAAAACATGTGTTTCGGGTAAAAATGTCGTAACTTCTTCATAACAGATCTAAATTCAGTAAGACCAAATGTGTTAGTTAGAGTATAGTCTATAGTATTTTGTGTAAAATTTTCAGATCCATACAACAAATGTTCCATGTGGGGCACGCTCTACAAGTTCACTCTTTAGAATAAGCTAGAATTCAACAAGGTATGTTATTTTTTCAATAACTCATTTTCTAAGAGGTTCCAAGTAGTGACACTTGGAGGAATCGCATAAAACATGCTGAAGAACATTGTGTACTATTTTAATATATGTATTCATTACAGGTACATAGTTACCATTATTTCAAGTTAGGGTTGTTGACTAATCCAAAACTAGTCATGTGAGACTCAAGTAAAGTTTGATGAAAATGTTAGTCTCTTGTTGTTAAAGTTAAGGAAGGTTTGCAGGTTGAGGTACAAGTTGGTGCATGGTTGATGCACTTGTTTATGGTACAAGTTGATTACAGGTTTTTTGGTACATGTTGGTGCATGGTTGATGCATTTGTTTATGGTACAGGTTGATTACAGGTTGATGCATGGTTGATTCATGGTTCAGGTCATTGGTACAAGTTGTTTGGTGAAGGTTTATTGGTACAATTTTACAGCAGTATATCTCACAGTGATAGTATGATAGTGTTTCCATATTTCTAATTATACATCAGGGTGGTTGGACGGGGCAAGGACAGGTGGTTGTATCCACCTTCCAGTTGTAGCTGGAGAACATAGGGGGTTGTAGCCTCCTTCTGGTTGTAGCCAGATAATTATGGAGTTGGAGCTTCCCTCAAGTTGTAGCTTGAGAAACTAGGGGGTTGGAGTCTCCTTCCAGTTGAAGATGGAAAACAAAGGAATTTGGTGCTTCCAATGAATGTAATTCTTTAATACATATAAGAAAAAACATTCTGTGATTTTCTCTCACTTTGGGTTTCCACGTAAAAACATTGGTTTACTGTGTATGTGTATGATTGTTCATTTGTTCATTGTTTATTTACTTTGTAAATATTGGATGAAAATGCTACATTGATATAACACTTGCATTATATGGTTAAAAAGGATTAGATTGCTCTATTACTAATTCACCGCCCCTCTCAGTAATCCAACATTTGTATGGGTCCATCTGACTGCCCCGCCTTTTCATACTTGGTCGATTTCCCTACCACCTTTGCACACTTCCCAATGCAAATTGATTACGCTTTTATTAGTGAAAACTCACCACACAGGTTCAAAATTATTGGCATTAATGAGAGAAACGATTGAGGATATCTCCCATTAAAATCCATTAAACCAAGATTTACTGAAGATTATATTACCATCCTCCAGTGTTCATTCTAAATACTATCACCCAATTACTATCACATGTTACAATGCAAAAAAATCTTCATAAAAACATTATCTTTTCTCACAGGCACCCCACATGCACCCCAGTCGCCTGAACTGAGCGATATCTGGATCCATCAACTAAAGCTCCCTATTATCGAATTGGCAGAGGTCAATATTATGGCATCTGATTTTTTTATTTTTTTTTGTGTATCTTGAACTCGGAAAAATTGTTATTTTGTTTTTTAAGGCATTATACCATGTGTTTCCATACTTAGTCAATTATTCACTTCCTATTGTCACAGATTCACAGGTTCTCGGGCTCCCAGGTTCTAAAAAGTTTCAAATCAATATTCGCGCCCATCCATCCCCGCCACCTTTGCATGCTTCCCAATGCACGTTAGTCATGGATGTATTAGTGACAACTCACCAAACACATCGAAAATATTTGCATTAATAGGCGAAAAGGTAGAGGACATCTCCCATTAAAACGAATTAAACTAAGATTTATGGGAGATTATATTATCATGCTCTAACGTTCATTTTAAATACTATCAGGAGAAAAGGAACATTCTCATCACCTTATGGTTGCAGCTCGACAACATTTTTGTGGAGATACCTTGAATATTTTCGGGCGTGAGGACCAAATTTTTCAATGGTTCAGAGCTTATGACTACTACTCATCCCCTTCTGCCCAAAATGAAGTTATTTGGACGTCTGGAATTGCACGAGTAGGTTGTGTCTTTGAACTTTTTGACTGTCAGGAGTTGGTCACCTTTTGCACCAAAAATTATATTCTGAACCAACAGAGTATCCAGTTGCAGGAACATTCCCGAGTCTCCCTATCGCCTCAAGTATTTCGAAATATGTTAAGACTTCTTGACCCAACGCCTACTTTCAAGGGTGAGAATTGTATAGAGTTATTAAAGAATCATGATAATGAATTGGACCTCTTACCGGAGTTCTTAGGGAATCCATCAGTCGGTCCCGGGGACATGACGAGATTACAGGTTAGTGAATTTAAAAACCCTTTCTGGGAAATTGCATGGCTTTTCACGAGGATAAGGGGACAAGAAAGTACAACCAACATCTCTTAGATGATTTTGTATATTTTATATTTTACGGTGAAGGAACAATCCATTTGCCATTAGGGCAAGTTGATTTCCATTGAAATCTCTTCCCAATTATTGCAATACATAAGGCATAAGAAATTTTTTATGTCATCTTATTTAATTTTCACGGTAACGCATTGCTGTCCATTCCATGGATTATCTATGTGTAAGAAGGAAAACTGTGAATTTGACCCAGTAACCTCCTGGTACTAGATATTATGGAGACACGATGCCTCCCAACATTTTTATGAAGTCTTTAATGATTTTGTTTTAGTTTTTAAAGGGTTGATATTTGGAAAGGATTTTCCCTAGATGTCTAACCAGGTGACCAAGTTCGTGGATAGGAAGGGCACACTAGAACAAATGGAGAACTATAATTTTATAAGGATTTTTGGTTCCAAAAAAAATCCTTGTTTCCTTCCATGTCACATATATGGTACAATGTTTTTTGTTGAAATAGCAAGGAAGTACACCTATTGGTTGCATTTTTTCCATTAAAAGAGAAAAAGGAAATTCATCACTCTGCCTTGGAAAGTCAAGGGTTTCATAGTCATGAATATGAACAAGATTGATGGTTTTGCATGCCACTTCCACAGCTTCAATTTGAAATGTGATGAAAAAATAAAAGGGTTCGACCTTAATGGTATTTTTGTAGAACACCTATTGGTTGTCAGTTTCAACATTTCTTTCATTGAAACTATCCTCAATGAAGATGAAGACAATGCCTCAGGGATTCATGCTCGTGACACCGGTGACCTGGAGACAATACTCATCACCAATGAGTCATACAAGCAGAAACGAAAAGGCACAGGTGAGAAAATTTCCCAATCCCCGACCACCACACCTAAGACTATAGCATCTCAAAGCATCACTCCAATGGCCTACCTAAGAAAGATATTCACAGATAGTTCTTCGGGCGGAGGAGGAGATAAGAACCCTCCCTCTAGAAAAATTGAAAGTTCTCACAAATGTTTCGCGAGCAAAAAACGAAAAACAATAGTGCAAGAACATGAGGGATCGAGGGAAGAAATTGATATCCACGATCTCTCCCTCGAAGATATGGAACTAGAAATTGACATTTAAAAAATGTTCCCCGACGATGAACAACTAGAGAGCACTGCTCCCCATAACCTTGAGATGGAAATAATTGGGATCGATGCCTTGGATGAAGAAGAGTCTTTTTCATTTCAAAGCGTTGTTTTTTACAGTGAATCCCAAAAATTGGTAATTGAAAAGAGAGATGTAAAGAATAAGAAAGAGAAATCTCGTTCATAGATGAACCCATGGAAAATGCGCCCTTCCCAGATCTCCCAGATACACTGAGAAACTAGAGATACTCTAGACAACTCCATTAGCGGCCTTGAAGCAGATAACGTCAAGTTAGAGTAGCGAATCAAAGAATTGGAGGGAGGTATAATGCATCTTACATTGTTTCATACTCCTTTGGAAATGATCGGGACCACCGCACCTGTGGAAAAGTTAAAAGAATCAGCAAGCCTTCTCACATCAGCCTGAGGCTATGTGGAAAAGAATATAAAGAGAAGAATGAAATTAATAACAGAAGCTTGGGAGATGTCAAAGAGTATGATCTCTTTTGGAACAAGAGTGCATGCTTTTCATGAGTATCTGCAAGCAGATCTCAAGAATGAGCAAGGTTTCTACCTCGATGCAGTTGTACCAATTGGTGTTAAAGTTACTAGTATGATGGAATTCAAAAGAAGAGAGGAGGATATCGCTTCCCCGGATCGAATAAACCAACTAAATGCATGCTGGAAAGAAAAAGTAAAAAACTTGAATGGCATTGTTCAAGCATGTAGCCAGGCCATATCTAGAAGAGACAAACTATTGCAGAAGCAAACTGAGATAGATATAACTAACATCACCAATGAATTCCAAGAACCGTAATTGATATTCAACTCATTGTTTTTAACCAATCAAGAAATTGATTATCAAGTTCAAATCTATAAAAGACAGTCATTTGAAAATTTCTATGGCATTCTTGAATATGGTGAAGATGATGAAAAAAACTGGTTAGTCAGTTATTCGATTAAAAACGAAGATATTCAAGAAGCATTGCACAACCTATCTATTGATCTAAGGGACTTGGAAAGTGAACTCTTCAATATAAAAATATGGCATGAAATCAACGTTGCGCCCATGAGGAGCTACATCGAGGAGTGGTTCAAAAAGGTTGTCGACCAAATTACCAATGAAGGGCAAAGAACGCTTCAAATGGTTCCCATAACTGCCAAGGAAAGCCATAAAAGGAAATCAACAAGAAAATTACAAGGCATGGGACACCATCATAGTAAGTTGATATTGATCACATTCTTCTGTCTTTGTCAATGTCTTCATCCAGTTACTCTACCTCTTTAAATACAAAGATTTAAACAAGGACTAACAATTTTCTCTTTCTTCTTGCCAGGTCTTGTTGTTTTCTATCACTGAATTTGTTCTTTCTACAATATTGATTCTTTTAGATCTTTGCTTTGTGGTCCGCGGGAGCCCTAATCCCAGTCATTATGGAAAACACATTTAAATTTCACAGAATATGTACTAAACTGTATATTGTTTTACAAATTCCAAGACAACTATTTTGGGAAATATTCTCGAATGTATTTTGTAACCAAGTTTATCTGAATATAAAATATTTGAGGTTGTTGTATGGTTATTTTCAATGTTTAGTGTTGTTTTTTTGAATTTTTTATTTTTTTTTATAAATTAACTCATTTCCCTGTACATGTTGAGGTCATGTTCATGTTTAATATTGTGCATATATTACAGCTTCCTATATTTGAGAATATGCTTCCATATACAAAATGTTAAGTCATATTTTTTTCTCTATTGCTTATGGGTTTGAGAAAAACTTGTGAGACAAAAAAACCCTTCAAATTGGAACATGGTTTACATTTGGAGCACAAATAATCTATTGAGATACATTAATATGAATACATTTGAAATAAATATAAACAAAATCTCTGTAAACTTGCACCTGACTTTCTTGAGCTCCAGAATTGGAACACCCTTCAAATTGGAACATGGTTTACATTTGGACCACAAATAATCTATTAACATAAATTAATATGAATAGTACTAAAATAAATATAAACAAATTCTCTTTAAACTTGAACCTGACTTAGTTGCATTTCTATAATCGCAGATTCACAGGTTAGAGGACTGATAGATCCTCATCTCCATCTATATTGTCACATCATGAGCCCGACCGACCGTCGCCCCTTTCAACACTTATCCAATTATCTCACCATGGGGTCCCGACTTAGTGCTATCGAATTCTTATGCCTCGTGTTTCGTGATATACAACTTGCACCCAACACTTCTGTGATTTACAATTCGACCCTGGACTCCTAGAACTCGCAAGCTTCACTATACCTGGGTTCACAAAAGTTTCAAACCATTTATATCTCCCTTCAATCCTTGCCACATTCCCTCCATTCCTAATGCACATTCATTATGCTTTTACTAGTGACAACTCAAAACACAGGTTTGCTTATTGGCATTAAAAAGCAAAAAATACATTAAACCATGATTTACGAGAGTCCAACCGACCGTCGTTTCTTTTCATACCTATCCAATTCTATGGTCGTCGTTTCTTGGGTTGGCGCAATCGAACTCTCATTCCCCATGTTCTATGATATACATATTGCACCCAAAAAGTTTGTGATCTATAATTCCATACTTAGCCAATTTTAAGGTCGTCGGTTCCCGGGTTGGCGCTATCGAACTCTCATTCCCTGTGTTTCATGATATAAATCTTGCACCCAAAACTTTTGTGATCTACAATACCGTGATCTACAATTTTGTTATATACATCTTACACCCAAAACTTTCGTGGTCTACAATTCCTCCAGCTCGCACGCTTCACTCTACTTGGGTTCACAAATGTTTCAAATCAGTTTTCACTCCCTTCCATCCCTGCCACCTTCGCGCCCTTCCCAATGCACAATGATTATGCTTTTACTAGTGACAACTCAACACACATGTTCGAAAAAATTGGCATTAATAAGAGAAAACCTCGAGAACATCTCCCATTAACACACATTAAATCGTGATTTATGGGAGTCCGGCTGACCACCCTTCCTTTCCATATTTAGCAAATTTTATGCTCGTGGGTTCCTGGCTTGGCGCTATCGAACTCTCATTTCCCTTGTTTTGTGATATACATCTTGCACCCAAAACTTATGTTCTCTACAATTCCACCCCAAATGTGAACTCGCAAGCTTCACTCTACCTGAGTTCAGAAAACGTTTGAAAGCATTTATCGCTCCCTTCCATCCCCGCCACCTTTGTTCCCTTCCCAATGCACATTAATTATTATTTTCTTAGTGACAACTCACCACACGGGTTCAAAAGGATTGGCATTAATAAGTGAAAACCTCGACGACATCTCCCATTAAAACGCATTAAACCGTGATTTATGTGAAAACCTCGAGGGAATCTGCCATTAATATGCATTAAACCGTGATTTACGGGAGTCCGCCCGCCCGCCCTTCCTTTCAATACTTAGCCAATTTTATAGCCGTGGGTTCCTAGGTTGGCGCTATCGAACTATCATTCCTCGTGTTCCGTGATATACATATTGCACCTAAAAATTCCTTGATCTACAATTCCACCCCACACTCCTCAAACTCGCAAGCTTCAGTCTACCCAGGTTCACAAAATGTTTCAAAGAATTTATTGCTCCCTTCCATCCCCGCCACCTTCGCGCCCTTCCCAATGCATATTAATTATGTTTTTATTAGTGACAACTCACCACATAGGTTCGAAAGCATTGGCATTAATACGCGAAAACCTTGAGGACATCTCCCATTAAAATGCATTAAACCACGATTTATGCCAGATTATATTATCAGATATCCTCTTCACATGTTACGTTTCATATTACTTTATGGAAAGATTCCATTTCACACTAATTGCTTTGTTCCTGCCATCTATTTATGGGTAGATTCTTTTTCAATAACCATAAAGTAAGATATAAGTTATAACGTAAATTACTATTCAATGTAATTTCAATGTAGCTTTTAATATTTACAATTTTCTTATCATTTCATTTCTAAAAAACAATTGAACATAACTTTAAAATATATATATATATATATATATATATATATATATTATTTTTTTTTCATTTAATTTTATATATTTCAACTTTCATTTGATTATTGTTAAATATCTATTCTAATTACCCTTTACTTACCATACTGTTAATTTCTGTTGTTTTAACAATATTCCCCATCTCTCCCCATCTTCCAAAAATCATCATCATGAATAATTATAAGGTGCCAACTATCATCTCCATTCCCAAATCTACTTGGCAGGGACTAAGCTGCCACACAACACTTGTTCATTATCGCACATGTACATCAAGTATTTTTAAACAAGTCGATTTTAGTAAAAACAAATAACCTTAATAAAAACGCTTCCCATAGTAAAAACATATGACGTGGGAAACACATAAAACAAAAATGATTGAACGGTTTGATATTAGGGTTGGACTCCTTTCTCATATATGCTCTCGCAATGAAAAATTCTCAAAACATTTTATTACCAAAACAACACTCTTAACTCATTGTAATAAGCGAGTTTGAACTCCTTACAATAATAGAGAATATAAATTCCATTCCTACTATGAGATTCCAAGAAAACCGAACTTTCAAACTTGCATGTTTTGAGAGATAATTCAAGGTATCTGTTATGGATAATGAAATCTTATCATTTTTGGTAGTTTTTTAAAGTTTTTGATAGTTTTTTAGTTTTTAAAAATACTGAAAATCTAGGTCGTTTTAAAATTGGTCAAAATTTTCATCAACAAAATTCCCATCACAGAAGTGGAACTCTAACTTTTAGCATAATTTGTACCATAATTTTTGCCTAATTTGGAACTGTTAAGAATATATCCAAGAAAGTAAATAACTAACAAGATCAAGAAGGCAAAGAAGGTGGGTGGAAAAGGCACGAAGCCAATTCAATTAATATGTACATCAATAATGTATATATAGTACACATTGCACAATTGTCTTCTAATGGTATGACCGTTAGGGTAAGATAAAGAACTGAGATTAGAGTTTTCAACATCCCCCCTTAATCATAAGTTTGTTCTTTCCTAAAAAACCATCACTTCTTGACAACTAGTAATTTGTCAAGTGAATATTCAGAGGGCTTAAGATCCTCTCTTAACTCTAAAAAAAAATAGCAAAAGATGAAGGCTTATACTAAATTGGTGGTTTAAGGATGATCACAAACTCTAAAAAACATAGTAGAAGATGAAGGCTTCTACTAAATTGGTTTTTTAAGGATGACTGCAAACTTTGAAAAGAGAGTTGATAATGCACTTGAAATCAAAAGTTAGCAGAAGCATAAATTCTTCTACTAAATGGCATGGTTTCAAGTTGACCATAAAATAACCAAGCAAAGAACAACTACAAACATTGATGATGCTCTCTGAAAATGTAACAAGCATAACTTCATGTCTTTTGATTAATTGGTGGTTTCAAGCTGACCACAAACTATCAAGAGCTCAAAAACTAAGAAGAGATGGTTTCGGGATTAACACAAACCATATCAACAACAAACCAATACTTTGATTGTTTGTTCAAGAAAAAGGCTAAATACTAGGAACAAGGTTGTATACTTTTTTCTCATTTGATCATCTGTTCACAGGCTCTAAAACAAACTTGGAACCTAACTGAAAACTTTAGATGTTATTTCCCCGGTCAGAGACAAGTGGTTCAAATTCCCATGACCATAATGTGTATGTTTTCCACAATGCATACAAGAATGAAGATCGAAACATTGATCTTTCATATGTCCAACTTTATCAACAGAAAAAGGGTTTCTTGCAATTCCACCCCTTTACAATAATCCAACTCGACAATAGAGAATTTAAACTCAATAGAAGGGTGTTGGATTCAACAAAAAATGCACCCAATTACAATCATAATTCAATTCATCATTATGTGATACTCACAAAAGGAAAAACAGTAAGTATCACAAATTGTAAGTCATAAAATTATGAACATACACAAGTCTAGAATGCAGGAGTTGAATTATTATGTAATTCATAAATTTCTAAACAAACATAATTGTAGAATGTAAGAGTTGAATTATTCTGTAAATTTTCAATGGTGTGTGTAAATCTATGAAATATGTAGACATTGGCTTGATATTTCACACACCTAACACCTAATGATCCGAAATATATTTGCAGAACAAAATGAATACAGATTATTATCAAATGATTCTTAACAAAAAATAACATATATACAGTAAAATTAGTTTCTATTCAATAACGAAATAAGCTGAAACTGTAAAATGCAGTGGAAACAAGCTTGCTAGAATGGTGGTAGCTTATCTCTGAGAAGAGATGTGACGGTTGTTCTCATTTGCAAGAACGTGATTACAATGAGGCTCTGAAGGCCTTTTTACAATAAACAGGAATGTCAAAAACCATAGACATCCAAAAAACCTAACCAGGAGATGAAATGCCAAAAGTCATGTGGGCCCCATTTGGGTAAGTTAGTACATCAACTTCCTGGGGTCGTAACGTTTGCATACGATCTTTGTTTTAGGCACACAATAGCCCATTGGAAAGGTCTATCCTAGGACTAAACATTTTTCTACTATATTTCAAAGGTCATTATGATTGTGGTGAGCCCTAGAATACGTTGTTTAGGGCCTCAAAACGGTCCACAAGTCAGGGACCTGAAAACTAGGGAAAAAATTGCCAAAATGGATAACTGCCAAAATGAGTCAGATGGAATAGGTGGGAGGCCACCGAAATACATCTAGATCAATCATCCCCCCTTAGGAAGCAATGGTATCCATTGTGTTTATTTCCCCCATCAGATGAGGAAATTTCTGTTGAATTTGGCCCCGAGTGAGCCACATGCCTTGGTGCAGGAGTTGCGTTGCTCTAACAACTCGATAAAGTTGGATCCTTTGCTGGCGAGTGACCTTGATATGTTTTTCCACAATATTATCATTGGATTCTTGTTGTATTCAATTGGGTTTGAGCTCTGTTGTTGTCAGTTGTTTTGTTATCTCTAAGGTGTCCAATAATGGTGGGAAATATGGTCGAAGGATATCCACGTTGAACACTGGGTGCAAGCCAAGGAAAGGAGTAATGTTGAGCTCGAAATAATTATCACCCGTAGCCTTGGTGATGGTTTACATCTCATAATGGAGTGGGCGAAGCTTCCGATGGGATCTTGTAAGATGCTCTTTTTGCAAGTGCAACCAAAAATTTTCGCCCACATGAAAATTATGTGGAACCCGGTGTTGATCATGGCGATGCTTGTACTTGTCATTGGAGTTCTGTAAGATATCGTGAACCTATTGGTGGATGTGTTGGATCTTCTCAATGAACCAGGTGGATTTGTCAACTTCAGTCGGAGAAGGAGATGAGTCGATCGAGGTGACTGCAAGGGGTAGTGCAACATCTATGGGACCCAATGTTTGGAATCCCAACCCCACCTGAAAGGGGTTGTGGTCAGCTGAGCAATGTAGGGCTCAGTTGTAGCTATTATGAACATAGGGGAGACTCATCCCATGTGAAAGGTTTCTTGGAAGCACAAGATATGCACGATCATTCGATTTACAACCTTGGTTTGGCCATCTGTCTCGGGGTGGAAGGACATGGATTTGGTGAGCTTGGTGTCCAGCAGTGACTAGAGGCTTGACCAGAATGTGCTGAGAAATCAATTTTCCTTATCTGATATAATGGTTTTTGGGATTCCAAAATGTACCCATACTTTCTCAAAGAAGATCTTGGCAATGGCCTCTGTTGTGATGATCTTCTTGCAGGCGGCCAGAATAGCCATCTTAGAAAAGAAATCCACAACCACAAAAACATATTCATTGCCCCGCTTGGTGGACTAGAGGCCCGACATGTAGTCTATTGAGATGGATTTTGTTATCACTCTATAAATTCCCAGAGGTTGTTATGATGTAAGAAGAAACTTAGCAGAGGTAACCTTAACCAACCACTTCAAAACTGGAAGCTAGCCCTACCAGTTTCAGAGAGGCATCTCTCTGTGAGTACTAGATTTGTTTGAGTTTTCAAAGATTTTAGGCTAGTTAGAAAGAATACAACCGAGTTGTTTGTATTGTTTTTGAATTAAGTGGTTGAATATCAATTACGCTTCGACTGGGATATGGGTTTTGTTTTTAAAAGATATAATTTTAAGACAACGTTACAAGATTCATTTCATAGGGTGAGATAGCGCTAGCACTGGATTCTTTAGAAATAAAAATGGTGTATTGTTGAAAAGGTGAGATATCAGTTAAAACAAAAAGTGTTTAAGAATTTCTTTGTTATAACGTTAGAGGAAAAACATTTAAATATGTAAAAGATTAAGAACAGAGTACACAATGGTAAATTCTGCAACTTTAACTTCTTTTAAAGATTAGATTTCAGAGAAACAATATGATAACTGAGAAAGAAAAAACTTGTACACGGACAGAGGGAACTTCACCAACAATTGACACGCAGGAATCCTGTGAAACTTCTCTTTGTATTACTGGAACGACTTATTGATAAAAATTACAACAACTAGATCTTTCTCGGGCATAAAGATCAACAACCCTTCCTACTTCTAAGTGAGAAATATTTATAATAAAAGTTACAACGACCCTGTCATCAATGATCAGGACGTGAAAGATTCTGAGTCTAACTAACTAATCTAACAAGATGCAGAAATGTAGTAACTGATGATGATGTGTTGAATCTCTCATGTTGATTTTGGGGAAGACCGTTTTTGAGTCATTTGGATGACTTCAACGGTGCTGGACACTGAGATAGACGTTGAGATGGATGCTGAGATGGATGATGAGATGGATGAGGCTCTGCCTTTACTCAATCAAATCACACAGCTCATCCCATCTCTGTGTGCTTGGGATGGTAATTTTCAATAACCGACAGTAAACTTCGTCCATCTCGGTGTATTTAGCAAAAGTCGGCTTGATGATGAAGACATACTTGATCTCGTGCTAAATGTCGAAGTCATGCTGCAGATTCTCCAAGAATTATTTGCCCGTGATGCTTCCCTATATCCCTGAAAACTTGGAACTATCTTTGGCCACAGTGGCGATCCTTTGCTTGTAATTGGACATAGTCATTAGTTTATCATTTAGGACATGTAGATCAGGAAGACCCTTTTTCTGTAAGGCTTCAATCTTGCTAAAAAATCTTTGAACTCCAATTTCCATGTTCTGAGCCTTTTCCTCCAACTGTAACATCAATCCCCTTTTAGTCAATACTCTTTTTACCTCGAGTATAGTCTTTGTTTTGTCTTCGACTTTCAATTCTTCTAGCTCTTCTTTGGTTTTGGATTTTAGAAACTTGATGATCTCATTGGCCCCTGAGGGCATCTCACCCAGCTCTATTCTTATCTTGTCAATGGCTTACCTACTCTTTAACACTAGATCATGTTGCTCGAACATGATTTCCACCATGGGCCAAATTTCATTTATGGATTTTGCAATATATGTCCATATGTTTTCTTTAGCCTCTGCTAATGTCTTGACTACCACTGTTTTTTTTTGGAGCTATTGTATTTCATGCTTGAGTTTCTCTGACACTTGTCTCTCAACATTGTATCTTGTTTGGAAAGAAGACTTGAGTTCCTGTAGATTTTCAATCTCCATTTTCAACCTATTGATCTCTGTTCCTTGTAGAGTCATTTCCTCCATGGATTTTGCTAACTCCACTGTTTTTTCCAGTGTTGTCAATGGGGTTGTTGATGGAATTTCTACTGTATTGGTTGTTGGAACTGTTGTTGTACTTACTTATGCAATGGGAACTGCACTCAATGGAATTACTTCCATTGGTGTCATTTGTTCCTTTCCTTTCAATAATTTTTCCAACTCTATCTCCATTTCTCTGAGTTGTGCGTTCTACTACATGATAAGCTTTAGCAATTCATCTTTCTCATTTTATGCCTCAGCTACCTCTTTAGCTTTTGAATCCTCTGTTGGTGGCAATTTCAATTGTTTTCTCAAAGATGCAATGTCATCATTCTTTTTCTTCAACATTTCCTCTACTTCTTTAACATTCGAGGGATCATACCCAATCTTGAGCACCAACTCCTCTAAGGATTTTATTCTATTATCCTTTGCAAAAGAGGATATCTTCTCAAACTTCAATTGGGTTTGAACATTACTTAAAGACACTCGTAACTTTCATGTTGTGGCGGAAGCATGTGCTAATGTGGTGAAAACCATTTCTCTAGTTTGTCTATGAAAGTCCATCTGATCAGTTGGATGTACTTGTTTGGTGTCAAAAACAATAGTTGACTTCTTGTAATCAGTGATTTATTTGGGTTGAGGCACCTGTGCTTGCAGAAATGCAAGATGCATTCTTCCTTTCTCTGTGTCAAATGCTGACAATAGTCTATGATGTGTTGTGGAAGTTTTCTTCCAAAACTGAGAGTAGGTGTTATTAGTCACTGTTTGGTTCTTCTTTTTAATCATTTCATATTTTTCAAAAAATCTTAGGGGTACAGAACCTTGTGAAGTTTGGGTAGTCACAGCTATTGCTATCTGCTTTTTCGAAGAAGAAGTTGACACCACCTATTGTCTTCTCTCAATCATTGTGGCAGAGTAGGGTTCTTCCTCACTAGACATGTGAGTAGCATGAGTGGTTTGGGTTTCTTGTTGTATACCCAGAATTCGTCTGTTGATACCTCAGTGATTGAAGGTGAATCATCCTTTCTTGGTATTTTTTCCTTGGGTTCCCTTGGAGTGGTAGTTAGTGAAATAGATACTGAAAGAGATTCGTGTGGCTTTGTATCTACCTGAGTATTTACTTCCCATTCTATCTGGTTCACATATTTTTTTTATTTCTGTCTTGAGGGTGTGGGCATAGGGTGAACTTTTGTTCTTGGATCTCATCTCTGCAATGATCCCACTGGGGTCATATCTCCAAATAAAACTGGTGTTGAATTTCATTTCCTTCAATAATTTGTCTGCCTCTTCCCCAACAACTCGACTATTGCAGATAAATGGGCCTATTTGTCCTTTGATCCTCATCTATTGTTTTTTCTTCAGAGACATAAAATGGATTTCATCTAGTGAACATATTCCAATGTGAATATTCAAACAGGCACATACTTACGCAACTTGTATGGAGCTAGTTCTCACCCATACACTCTGATTTCTATGTGATTCTGGTATAGAAACCAATATCCAGTCTTTGCCAGATTTGAAAGGTGCATAACTCTTTGAATTTCTTCATTTATTCTCAGCTCAGGTCTTCCACTAAGCATGTCTACAACTGGATGATAAAACAATTCAATGAATTTTTTAAAACTGAACTCAGTGGAGTTTCTCCTGAGCAACGACGTCCATAATGTGATTGCTTGAGGTTTTCCTTCCTTGTCCATCTTATGCATTGAGAAAGAGAACCTATCCACCTAAAAAAAGACGAACATGTAAGCCATGATGGATGAGTACTAGAACATGCCCTCTGTGGCGAACTGTGAAAATTGCTCGTGAATGTTCTCTGCCAAGAAAGTGTTGTAGTCGAACTGAGTGGTGGATTTTTCCTCAGTAGAGAAAATAGGGGGGATTTGGTTTGGGGAACTGAGCATCCTGTGGGAGGAAAAATTCAAATATTTGGGCTCTTTGAGGAAAAGATAATTTCGGGTATAACTTTGCTATGATTTCAAGATTGAAAGGGGAGGCAGATTTTTTTCTGGGTATCTGCATCATCTGATCAATGGCCTCTGGCATGATGAAGAACATATTTTCTCTTGATAACGAGACTATGGCTCTCTGGTTGGGAAGGTAATGAGCCTGGCATTTGAGGGAAAACTCAGGGAAATGATGGACCTGGGGGAAAAGATATAAAGGACGATTGGACTCCCAGAGCCCGATTTCGTCACTCTGATCTAAGAAAGTGTCTTTAAGCCACGACTACAAATCCGCGAAGTCAACTTCACACCTTGTCTCCGATATCAGATGATCTTTGTCGCCCAATGGGATCTTGTCGAGGTCGACAGGAGGTGGGAGGAAATGATTTTCCCTGGCTTCTTGCTTCTTGGATTTTGGCGCCATTGCTATGAAGAGTACCTGCAATTCAAACAAAATGTTAGTGGTAATGGTTGTGGTTGGATGATGCGTTGCAGAGGCGGAGGAAAATGAATCTCTTTATATGCAGGGAATGTGAATGGAATGGGAGATGACTGAAACGGGGTTGAATTTGAGTGGATGGGTATCCGTTTGGGCGAAAAAGGACAGGTCAGATGGACAATAGGTATGTGGCCAGTCTTAAATGGCCAATGGGTCGTTTAGAGCCTGAGAGTGTAGCATGAAAGACGTCTGAAGTGTACCTCTGGTCGATGTGTGCACTAGTGATTGGAAGGCGAACGGGAAAGATATGACCTATAAAGGTTAGATCGATGGGACATGCTAATGGGGTCATGACGTGGAACTTGTAGAGGGTGGTGGTGAATTGTAACACTGATAGGCAGTAAATGTTTGGAGAGGGGGAGTTTGGACGCAATGAGGTGGCGTCGCATTGCGATGGGGCCCGCCTGGATTTGTTTCATTCCAGACACCCCCCCCTTCAGATAAAGGAAAAACAATTGGGGGGGTCTAGGATTCCTTGCTGACTACTGATCTGGGCGAATCTAGATTAGTCGTTGATCTGGGCGTGTTGTTTAACATCATGTCGGACCCCCCCCTTCCATTAAAAGAAGAATGGTCGAGGGGTTCAGAATCTTCT
>ML805189.1:109603-135185 GCA_009831015.1 Picea engelmannii | reverse complement strand
CGTAGATCTAGGTTTGATCTTTAATTTTCCAGGGAACGATTCAACATATGGCACGAGACTTAGGCTTAATGATTTTTTATGGGTTTTGCGCACTGCTTCTTCTGCTCTTTATCACCATGGGGTTAGAAAAACACTTCATCATCCAAAATCTTGCATTTTTCATCAATCATCATACATATTTATTGAAAAGAAGTCGTTTAACCTATGTACTAACCTACATCATTTGCACCTTTAGCCCAGCTTAGACTGTTGGACTAAGAAAATACTCTACCTAGGGGCTATATGACCAAGATTAGGCTGTTTGGTCAAATTTATTCACTAACTAACCTATCATCTTGACTAAGATTAGACAGTTTAGTCAAGCTTATTCACTAAGACTGTCAACATCAATTTAAAAGGACTTGGCCATGCTTAGATTGTATGGATCAAGCCATTGTTATTGCATGGGGCTTTATTTAATTTCTTTTATTCCCTCTTTTATTCTTTTCTCATTTTCTTTTCTTTCTTTTTCTTTTCTTTTTTCTTTCTTTTCTTTTTTCTTTTTTCTTTCTTTTTTAGGATGTAGTAATCTCTGCAAATCAAAAACACTTAAGGGAACAAAAATAGAATCAACATTTGATCCTATAAATTATAGGGTTATAAAAATGGCTCCACCTGGGGATGCTATCCTCCTTGCGAGATGCCAAGAATCTTGTTTCTTGTTTTCTTGGAAAACTTCCCCTAAAGTTTCTTTTGCTGCCTGACTTGATTTATTTCGAAACTTTGATGGTATTATTCAATGTCTTAGGGCCTTCTCTGTGGGATTCAAACACCTGAACAACAACACCTACACCTAAAAGACTTGTAAAAGAAATGATATATACAATGAAATGGAATGGTGATCTCTCTACTGAGGTGGCAAGTAATGCTTCAACATCCTGCCATTTATGGGTCCCCCTGGCAGGTCTGATCCATAACGATTAGCAAGTAGAAAAGCATTATTTCCTCTGAAGTTTTGAATGGTGTAAGGACCCTTCCACAAGCTATCGAACTTTCCATGTTTACCTTTATCTTCATTTCTGGAGTCCCACCTCAAAACTATATCACCCAATTCAAAGTTATCCTCTTTGGTGCTCTTGTCATAAATATTTTTAATATTTTCCTAGATCACTTGAGTTATGTTGTAAACTTCTTCTCTGGATTGCATTAGGTGGATCATTTGATTTATTCTTTGTTGGACATCGTTTGGGTCTTCTTGTGTTTCCTGCAATAGTTTCATGACCAGAACTCCTAATGAAAGGGGAAAAAATGCCTCAATGCCATACATCAATTGGTATGGAGACATACCAATCGATCTTTTGGTGCTAATCCTGTCAACCCAGAGTGAGAAAACCAACTTATTATGCCACAATTTCTTATTTTCCTGCAATGTCTTTCTAAGGAAGTTCACTAGACTTTTGTTAGAAGACTCAGCTAGCCCATTTCCCTATGGATAATAAGCCATAGAGTGTCCCAAAGTAATATGATATTGATTACAAAAATCTATGAGCCTTTTGGATCTGAAATTCGTTGCATTATCAATTATAATTTTTCCGGGACATCCAAAACGTGACAAAATGTTAGTTTCTAAAAACTTGATGATGACAGAGTCAGTAGCTTGCCTTCATGGTACAACCTTGATCCACTTGGTGAAGTAGTCTATGGCCATGAGGATCCATTTATGTTGGCCCAGAGAGGGAGGATGTATTCCACCAATGAAGTCTATTCAACAAAGATGGGTTTCATTAGGAGTGGCAGAAGCTTCATTTTCCCTTCAAAAATCTGACACTGGTGGCAAGAAGTAACCTTCTGGTGAACATCAGCAAACAGAGTAGGCCAGTAAAAGCCAGCTCTCAGAATCTTGTTAGTTGCGGTCCTCCAGCTCAATTTCCCACCACAGTCTCCTGCATGGAAATCTTGAAGAACTTTTTCAGCTTCATCTTTTAACAAGAAATTAAGCAATATACCACCAGGATCTTTCCAATAGATATTACCTTCCAGAATACAAAATTTCAATGCTTTCAATTTAATAAATCTAGATTTGGTCTTAGTCAAACCTGGAGGAGCCTGTAAATTGTGGAGTACGAAAATGAGGTTTGCATACCAAGGGGAATTTAAGAATGCCTCTTTTATGTTTGGAGTCGCTTGCTCTTTCGGTCTGTCTACTGCAACCAAAAATTTAATATCTAAAGCATGGAAATTAGACTCAGCCATCAGTTTGGCCAAACCCTGTCCTTTGATCAGTTTAGTAGGTTTTATCTCAATGTCGTATTCCAGGATGACAGCAATCCATTTTCCTCTTCTTCCATCCAGATTATCTTGGGTCATAATATCTTTAACCACTGTGTTTGGGATGTATGCAATTGTGTGAGAATGGAGAATATAGACCCTAAAATATTTTATAGCCTTTACCAGGGTGAAGGCTTGTTTCTACATAATGTTATAATTCAATGTTGTCTCTCTTAAAGATTTGCTGAAAAAGGATATGGGTTGCTCGTACCCTTCATAGTTTTTCTGCAACAATATTGTTGTTATAGTGTGCTCAGATGTGAAAGAGAAAAGATAAAAGTCTTTGGTATAGTCTAGGCTAATCAGAACTGCAGCTTGGGTGAGAGCATGTTTCACTTGCTCAAATGATTGTTTGGACTCGGCGTTCCATTTGATTTTTGTGTCCTTTTTCAACATATTGGTAATATTCCTGAGAAGCTCGGCCAAGTTTGGTATGAATCCTCTAAGGAAATTTATTTTGCCAATGAAAGATTGCAGTTCTTTGATGTTCCTAGGGTGTTCCACCTTCTGGATAGCTTCTATCCTGCTAGGATCTATTTTAATTCTATCTTTTGAGATTATGTTTCCCAGCAGTTTACCTTCCTCTAACCTGAAAAGGCTTTTCTTAGAATTTAATGAAATCCCAAATTTCCTGCACTTCTCAAACACACCTCTGAGGTGGAGAAAATGTTCTTCGTCGGATTTGGAGTAAACAGTTACATCATCCAGATAAATGACTATAAATTTCCCAGTCTCATCCACAAAGGAAATATCCATTGCTCTTTGGAAAGTAGCTCCAGCGTTCATCAGACCGAAAGGCATCTTCACTTACATGAAGGTACCCCAGGGTGTGGTAAAAGTTGTCTTCTCTTGATCTTTCGGTTGGACCAGGACTTGGTTGTAACCAGAGAAACCGTCCAGTAAGGAGATCCTACTAGATCCGACCACCCTTTGTAAAATAGGTCCCATTTTGGGTAAAGGGTAATTATATTTGAGGGAGACTTTGTTCAGATTTATGAAATCTATACAAAGCCTGATCTCACCAGTTTTCTTCCTGGTTGGAACTAGAATAGAAACCCATTTGGAAAACCTCAAGGGGAATATAATCTTGGCATCATATATCTTCTTGATTTCCTTCTCTATCAGGGGAAGCAACTTGGGATTAATTCTCCTAGGTTTTTGTTTGTAAGGTTTATGTTCTTCTTTTATGGGAATCTGGTGTTGTATGATGCTTGTGTCATAGGATTTTAAGCCCTCATAGCCCCAGATGAAAAAATCTATATATTCCTTAAAAAGTTCAATGTATTTTCTTTTTTTCTCTGGTGGTAGTGATTTAGACATTTTTATCATTTTGGGGTTTTCTTCTATTCCTATGTTACAGTCTTCAACCTCTTTACTGCTAGATTCAATTTTTTCTTTTTTGGCTACATCATTAAAATCAAACAAGTCTTCCAACGGAACTAAACCTCTAGGTAACACATTATTTTTCAACTACAGGATATCAGAATCTGCATCCTTTTCATTGATTTCTTCAGCGTCTATTGTATTTACACTACCATTCTCAAAAACAAATTTATTTACAACTTCTTCATCCTGTTCTAAATCTATGTTCGTACATTCGAAATCATTTTTACATTGCAGGAAATCTTCAATTTGATCATCATTTCCAAATACCTACCAATATTTGATGTTATCAGGAACGGTGGGTCTACAATTCACCTCCACTGTGTACTTGCGAGTGGGACAAAAAGGGATTTTACAGGTAGCTACTGACGTGGCCAGTCCATCTGCGCGTATATTTTGTCCTCTAGGCATCACCTGCAAATTAACCTCAGTAAAGCATTGGAGAGCATCCAAAACAGTGTTTCTATAGGCTCTAAGTCTGAGATGTTTTGTTGCATACTCACCTTTGATTTGCTTGATAATTAATTCAAAATCACCCCTTACCGTTATCTACTTAGCACCAACTTTCTTTAATAATTTCAGGCCGAGCATTAAACCCTCGTACTCGGCTATGTTTTTAGTACATTGAAAGTTCAGTTTATAGGAATGATTCTTGGAGTACTTTGATCTATGGTTATGCATCCATACTCTAGCTCCAGCTCCTTCTTTACTCACAACACCATCGAAGTCCATGCTCCAGAAGTCTTCTGGAAGTTCCTCATTTTCTTCAACCATGGGGCTTCTTACTTCGACAGTAGCTTTATCATCCTTTGGTTCAGGTGCATCATCTTCCAGCTATGCGATTTGTTCTTCAAGATCACCATCGTTATATATAATGAAAGAATATAGGTCAGAGTGTGTTGAATATAATGGGTAATTGTGTGGCTTTTCCTGACTACTAACCATATACTTCATCAGTGTTTCCCTATAAAGTCTTCTCTGTTGGCCGAAAACCGGAATGGTGGCATAGGATATATCTAGTTGTGGGGTTCCTCTCAATTTATCTCCCCAAGACCTTGATAGCAACATACCATACTTGGGGGGAATATCTACCATGATGATGTCCATCACCACAATTTTCGCCGGAATTTAAGCCAAGGTGATGCATAAGTCTTTAATCAGGCCTATACATTTGACCTTGCGGGAGTCGAAAGAATGGAAATATTTGTAGGGTCTGGTGACCTTGAGTCCCAACTTTTCCATCACGACTTTGGGCATTAGGTTGTGAGAGGTGCCCGAATCCATCATAGTATTGTGTAATATCAGATTGCAGATATTTAGGCTGATGTAAAAAGGAGCCACGACGCCATTATCAGTTTGACCATCAACTTCAGGGCCGAACAGGAGCTCAGGTCGATCATCGGCAAGGTTTACTGTGTTAGAGTGGTGTACAGATCCAACATCCAAGGCTTTGGTACCTATATTAGGTTTGATGCTTAAAGCTTTGATCACCTAAGACCTATAAGCATTCTTATTCATCAGCTCGGATAAGGGAATAGGAATCTTCAATTTTTCTAGTTCCCCTTCGAGGCTGAAAGGAATGATGGTTTTGTTTAAACTTTGTACTTATGATTTATCAATAGAAACTCTATGGACAGGTGCACCTGTTTGAATGGTTGATGAAACTTATTTTCGACTTGTTTTCTTAAGAATTTCTAGAGTTTTTTGCATAAGAGGTTCAGCGTTGTTCTGCTCAGGGGTTTTGTTGGGAAGGTTTTCTGAGGTTTTCTTGGCAAGGTTTTTTGAGGTTTTCTTGGTTTCAGCAGCTTTCTTCGTAGAATTCTCATTAGAATTCTTACTCCTCAGGTTATATTGCCTATGAACCTCCATTATAGTGTTCTCAAAGGCTTGTTGTTCTATTTTCTCAGCTTCCTCATTCACCTCTATTTGTGAAAGGAGAAAGATTTCATGTTCTTCTTGGGTGAGGAAAATAGACTCATGATCATGATCATGATCACCCATTAGATTTATATGAGCATCATCAAAATCCTCAACAACTTCCTCCCCATCATCAGCATAGTTTTCTTGGAGAGGTGTCTAATCTATTGATCAGGTCCTCATTGTTCTCGTTGATCCCTAGGATCTCTTTGTCTAATCTGGGGTGGATTTCTCCTAAAGTTTGAGTTTCTAATTTGAGGGGAAGCTTGGTTCTCCCTAGGTGGGTTCCTGTCAGTTATAGTGAGTCTCTCCATCATTTTCTCCATAGCTCTAGCTAGAGAATCTAATTTGGCATCAGATGAGGAAGTAGAAGGTTCTTCCTTGATGGTGACCCTCTTTTTTGTTGTCTGCCTGGCCTTTCTGGCCAAAACATTTTCTTCTACATTGAAGACACTTTTTTTCATGTCTTCCAGAGTTGTTGTGTTTCTTTCCCTTAATTGATATGACATGTCAGCGTCAAAACCATCAGGGAATGTTATCAATGCCAAACCTTGTGGTGGTTTAATTTCAGTCGAGATAGCATTGTATAGATTGTTGAAATGAGTGCAGTAATCCTGCACTGTCTCTCCTTGGTTCCTTCTGATGTTCTCATACTCTAAAAAAATTTGGAGAGGATTTTTCTTTACCTCCCACCAGTCTAGGAAAGTCTGATGGAAAATAGTAATGTCAGTAATGGTAGCAGCACATAACGTTTTGAACCACTTTTTCACATCTCCAATTAGGCTTTGTGCGAATAATATCATCTGCACATCATCTTCATCTACTTCTTGCAGGTCAAAGTAATCGTTCATTTTGTCAACATGTTGTTGCACATTCAAGTGGTCGGTACTATCAAGCTGTGGAAGTCTAGTTTGATAATCTTGGGGCATGTCATGTAAAGGAGCAACCAATACCAATGGAGCATATCTTGTCGCCATGATTGGGGGAGGAGGCTGAACAACAACCTATGTGACAGGAGAGGAAATGCCTAAAGATATAGAGAACGGAGGGCTTGGAGGAATGGAGTGACCTGCTGTAATTTTAGTAGAAACTGCAGTGATGGTTAAAACAGGAAGTTCGATGGACTGCTGAAGATGGAGCTTGTCTAAGGCCTGACCAAGATTTGCGACTAGGTCTTCGAGCTTATCAGTCTTGGAGTGAAAATGTTGCTCAACTTCAGCTCTAGGAGAAAGTATCTCAGGGGTCCTAGGCTAAAAAACAGTTTGTTCTAAGACTGTTTCACTGACAAAACTGTCAAATTTTGTCCTGAGAAGACTTGTTCGAAAGGGTATCTCAGACTCAAGGTCTGGAAGAACAACTTTTCTGGGATGGAAAAAGACCTTAGAAGTGGGTTGTTACTCCTCGAAATTTATGCAGTGCTTTTCTTCCTGGGTAGTCTTTCAGGATTATCTATTACTTTTGCAGGTTTTGGGTCAGGATGAGATCTAGTAGAAATTCTTTTGGGAGCCAGAACTGATGATTTTATTCTACCTTTGGAGACTTTGGTTATTTATGCACAAACTTTAAAAACCTCTGAACATTATTTCTAGGTAAAGATTAGAGTTTGTGTTTTTTCCAGAAATAAAGTCGTCTTTGTTCTAGGGGAAAGAAAACAAGGGGTGGAAAGTTTGTTTCAGTTCATCCCCAGTATGGTCGCCATTTATGTTAACACTCTATAAATTCCCAGAGATTGTTATGAGGTAAGAAGAAACTGATCAGAGGTAACCTTAACCAACCGCTTCGAAACTGGAAGCTAGCGCTACCAGTTTCAGAGAGGGATCTCTCTGTGAGTTCTAGATTTGTTTGAGTTTTCAAAGATTTTGGGCTAGTTAGAAAGAATATAATCGAGTTGTTTGTATTGTTTTTCAATGAAGTGGCTGAATATCAATTACGCTTCCATTGGGCTATGGGGTCTGTTTTTAAAAGATAGAAGTTAAAGACAACGTTACAAGATTTGTTTCACAGGGAGAGATAGTGCTAACGCTGGGTTATTTAGAAATAAAAATGGTGTATTGTTGAAAAGGTGAGATATCAGTGAAAACAAAAAGCATTTAAGAATTTCTTTGTTATAACATTAGAGGAAAAACATTTAAATCTGTAAAAGATTAAGAACATAGTACACAATGGTAAATTATGCAACTTTAACTTCTTTTAAAGATTAGATTTTAGAGAGACAATATGATAACTGAGAAAGAAAAAACTTGTACGCAGACAGAGGGAACTTCACCAACAATTGACACGCAGGAATCCTATGAAACTTCTCTTTGTATTACTGGAACAACTTCTTGATAAACATTACAACAACTAGAGCTTGCTTAGGCGTAAAGATCAACAACCCTTCCTACTTCTAAGTAAGAAATATTTATAATAAAAGTTACAACGACCCTGTCATTAATGATCAGGATGTGAAAGAGTCTGAGTCTAACTAACTAATCTAACAAGATGCATAAATGTAGTAACTGATGATGATGTGTTGAATATCTCATGTTGATTTCGAGGAAGACCGTTGTTGATTCATTCGGATGAATTCAACTGTGCTGGACATTGAGTTGGACACTGAGATGGATGCTGAGATGGATAATGAGATGGATGAGGCTCTGCCTTTACTCAATCAAATCACACAGCTCATCCCATCTCTGTGTGCTTGGGATGGTAATTTTCAATAACCGGCGGAAAACTTCATCCATCTTGGTGTATTTAGAAAAAGTCGACTTGATGATGAAGACATACTTGATCTCGCACTGAATGATGAGGTCATGTTGCAGAGTATCCAAGAATGCTTTGCCCATGATGCTGCCCTGTATCCATGAAAACTTGGAACTATCTTTGGCCACGGTGGTGATCCTTTGCTTGTAATCGGACAGAGTCATTAGTTTATCATTTAGGACACGTAGATCAGGGAGACCCTTTTTCTGTAAGGCTTCAATCTTGCTAAAAAATCTTTGAACTCCAATGTCCATGTTCTGAGCCTTTTCCTCCAACTATAACATCAATCCCCTTTTAGTCAATACTCTTTTTACCTCGAGGATAGTCTATGTTCAGTCTTCGACTTTCAATTCTTCCAGCTCTTCTTTGGTTTTGGATTTCATAAACTTGATGATCTCATTGGCCGTTGAGGGCATCTCACCCAGATCTGTTCTTATCCTTTCAATTTCTTGCCTACTATTTAACGCTAGATCATGTTGCTCGAACATGATTTGCACCATGGGCCAAATTTCATTTATGGATTTTGCAATATCTGCCCATATGTTTTCCTTAGCCTCTGCTAATGTCTTTCCTGCCACAGTTTGTTTCTGGAGCTGTTGTATTTCATGCTTGAGTTTCTCTGACACCTGTCTCTCAACATTGTATCTTGTTTGGAAATAATTCTTGAGTTCCTATAGATTTTCAATCTCCATTTTCAACCTATTGATCTATGTTCCTTGCAGAGTCATTTCCTCCATGGATTTTGCTAACTCCACAGTTTTTTCTAGTGCTGTCAATGGGGCTGCTGATGGAATTTCTGTTGTAGTGGTTGTTGGAACTACTATTGTACATACTTCTGCAATGGGAACTACACTCAATGGAATGAATTCCATTGGTGTCATTTGTTCCTTTCCTTTCAATAATTTTTCCAACTCTATCTCCATTTCTCTAAGTTGTGCGTTCTACTGCATGATAAGCTTCAACAATTCTTCTTTCTCGTTTTATGCCTAAGATACCTCTTTAGCTTGTGAATCCTCTGTTGGTGGCAATTTCAATTGTTTTCTCAAAGATGCAATGTCAACATTCTTTTTCTTCAACATTTCCTTTGCTGCTTTAACATTCGAGGGATCATGTCCAATCTTGAGCACAAACTCCTCTAAGGATTTTATTCTATTATCCTTAGCAAAAGAGAATATCATCTCCAACTTCAATTGGGTCTGAACATTGCTTAAATACACCTGTAACTTTGATGTTGTGGAGGAAGCATGTGCTAATGTGGAGAAAACCATTTCTCTAGTCTGTCTGTGCAAGTCCATCTAATCAGCTGGATGTACTTGTTTGGTGTCAAAAACAATAGTTGACTTCTTGTAATCAGTGATTTGTTTGGGTTGAGACACATGTGCTTGCAGAAATGCAAGATGCATTATTCCTTTCTCTGTGTCAAATGCCGACAATAGTCTGTGTTGTGTTGTGGAAGTTTGCTTCCAAAATTGAGAGTAGGTACTATTGGTCAGTGTTTGGTTCTTCTTTTTAATCATTTCATATTTTTCAAAAATGCTTAGGGGTATAGAACCTTGTGAAGTTTGGGTAGTCACAGTTATTTTTGTCTACTTTTTCGAAGAAGAAGTTGACACCACCTACTGTCTTCTCTGAATCACTATGGTAGAGTAGGGCTCTTCCTCACTAGACATGTGAGTAGCATGAGTGGTTTTGGGTTTCTTGTTGTATACCCAGAATTCGTCTGTTGATACCTCAGTGATTGAAGGTGAATCATCCTTTCTTGATCTTTTTTCCTTGGGTACCCTTGGAGTGGTAGTTAGTGAAATAGATACTGAAAGAGATTCCTATGGCTCTATATCTACCAGAGTATTTACTTCCCATTCTGTCTGGTTCACATATTTTTCAATTTCTGGCTTGAGGGTGTGGGCATAGGGTGAAATTTTTTTCTTGGATCTCATCTCTGCAATGATCTAATTGGGGTCATATCTCCAAATAAAACTAGTGTTGAATTTAATTTCCTTCAATAATTTTTCTGCCTCTTCCCCAGCAGCTCGAGTGTTGCAGATAAATGGGACTATTTGTCCTTTGATCCACATCTGTTGTTTTTTCTTTAGAGACACAAAATGGATGTCATCTGAGTTTATCATCTTACGAATATATTTCAGTGTGAATATTTGAGCACGCACATACTTAGGAAACTTGTATGGACCTAGTTCGCACCCATACACTCTGATTTATGTGTGATTCTGGTATAGAAACCAATCTCTAGTCTTTTCTAGATCCAAAAGGTGCAGAACTCTTTGAATTTCTTCATTTATTCTCGGCTCAAGTATTCCACTAAGCATGCCTACAACTGGATGATAAAATAATTCAATGAATTGTTTAAAAGTGAACTCAGTGGAGTTTCTCCTGAGCAGCGACGTCCATAATGTGAACTGCTTGAGGTTTTCCTTCCTTGTCCATCTTCTGCATTGAGAAAGAGAACCTATCTGCCTAAAAAATGTCGAACATGTAAGCCAGGATGGATGAGTAACGGAACATGCCATCTATGGCTAACTGTGAAAATTGCTCGTGAATGTTCTCCGCCAGGAAAGTGTTGTAATCAAACTGAGTGGTGGATGTTTCCTCGGTAGAGAAAATGAATAGAAAACCCAATATAGGCTCATCCACCCATGCGTCTGAAAAATAACCAAGTAGACAACAGAGTGATGAAATGACTTGGTTGCCCTTTTCTAAGAACATGGAGGAAGGATAGGGGGGATTTGGGGAACTGAGCATCATGTGGGAGGAAAAATTCAAATATCTAGGCTCTTTGAGGAAAAGATAATTTCTGGTATAACTCTGTTATGATTTCGAGATTGAAAGGGGAGGCAAATTCTTTTCTGGGTATCTGCATCATCTGATCAATGGCCTCTGGCATGATAAAGAACAGAGTTTCTCCTGATGACGATACTATGGTTCTCTAGTCAAGAAGATAATGAGCCTGGCATTTGAGGGCAAATTCAGGGAAATGATGGACCTAGGGGAAAATATGTAAAGGAAGATTGGACTCCCAGAGCATGATTTCATCGCTCTGATCTAAGAAAGTGTCTTTAAGCCACGACTACAAATCCGTGAAGTCAACTTTGCACCTTGTCTCCGATATCAGATGATATTTGTTGGCCAATGGGATCTTGTCAAGGTCGACAGGAGGTGGGAGGAAAGGATTTTCCTCAGCTTCTGCCTTCCTGGATTTTGGCACCATTGTTGTGAAGAGTACCTGCAATTCAAACAAAATTTTAGTGGAAATGGTCATGGTTGGATGAGGCGTTGCAGAGGTGGAGGAAAATGAATCTCTTGATACAGAGAGAATGTGAATGGAATGGGAGATGACCGAAATGGGGTTGAATTTGAGTGGATGGGTATCTGTTTGGGTGAACAAGGACAGGTCAAACGGAAAACGGGTATGTGGCCAGTCATAAATGGCCAATGGGTCATTTAGAGCGTGAGAGTGCAAGATGAAGGATGTCTGAAGTGTACCTATGTTCGACGTGTGCACTGGTGATTGGAAGGAGAACGGGAAAGATATGACCTGTAATGGTTAGATGGATGGGACATGCTGACAGGGTTGTGACGTGGAACTTGCAGAGGGTGGTGGTGAATTGTAACACTAATAGGGAGTAAATGTTTGGAGAGGGGGATTTTGGACGCAATGAGGTGACGTCGCGTTGTGATGGAGCTCGTGTGATGGGGCCCACCTGGATTTGTTTCATTCCAGACCCCCCCCCTTCATTTAAATGCAGAACAGTCGGGGGGGTCCGGGATTCCTTGCTGATTGTTGATCTAGGTGAATCCAGATCAGTCGTTGATCTGGGCATGTTGTTTAACATCATGTCGGACCCCCCCTTCCATTAAAACAAGAATGGTTGGGGGGTTCAAAATCTTCTGTGGACCATCTGATTGCACGCTGGTGGGATGGTCGTAGATCCGTGCACACATCTTAAACATATTTTCGGACCCCCCCCCCCCAAACTGTTAAAGGTCGAATGATCAGGGGGGTCCGAAATCTTTTCAGAGATGTAGATCTGGGCGCTCACCACTCAGTCGTAGATCTAAGCCCAATCTTTAATTTTCCAGGGCACAATTCAACATATGGCGTGGGAATTAGGCTTAATGACCTTTTATGGGTTTTGCGCACTGCTTCTTCTTCTCTTTATCACCATGGGGTTAGAAAAACACTTCATCATCCAAAATATTTCATTTTTCATCAATCATCATACAAATTTATTGAAAAGAAGTCGTTTAACCTATGTCCTAACCTACATCATTTGCACCTTTAGCTTATCTTGGACTGTTGGACTAAGAAAATACTCTACCTAGGGGCTATTTGACCAAGATTAGGTTGTTTGGTCAAATTTATTCACTAACTAACCTATCATCTTGACTAATATTAGACAGTTTAGTCAAGCTTATTCACTAAGACTATCAACATCAATTTAAAATGAATTGGCCATGCTTAGACTGTATGGATCAAGCCATTGTTATTGCATGGGGCTTTATTTAATTTCTTTTATGCCCTCTTTTATTCTTTTCTCATTTTCTTTTCTTTCTTTTTCAGGATGTAGTAATCTCTGCAAATCAAAAACACTGAAGGGAACAAAAATACAATCAACAGTTGATCCTATAAATTATAGGGTTATAACGGATTCCCATGGTCTATCAGGAGTAGGTGGAGGGGTGTACAGGCCCTGTTTCTTAGTGGTCGGTGCAGGCAGTGTAGGACCAGATATACTTGTTGACATCCTGTTGAAGTTTCAGCCAGTAGAAATGTTTCTGAAACATTGCCACTGTATTTTCAATGCCAAAGTGTCCTGCCACCTGACTATAGTGGGATTACAAGAACAATTTCGCTCGCTCGCTTTATGGATCCCAGATATGGCCCAAACAAAACAACAACCCATCTTGAAGATGGAAATTGGTGACAACTGCATTTGCATCCAACATTTGGTAGGTGGTGGCGAAGTCCAATTCTGTCTCATAGAGTTAGGGCCATCTAGAGGTCTCATGGCTGCAAGAGTCTATCACTGTGGTGAGTGTCATGATTGGAGGTCTTCTAAGGAAATCACCAACGCAGTTGGTGCTTCCCATTTTATACTTGATTTTGAGGTGGAATTGCTACAAGTATGTGGACCACTTCTGATGGTAGTCATTCTGCAATTTTCCTTGTGTCTGCATGAACTGTAGTGGCTTATGATTAGTGTGGATGATTGTCTCCTTCCCAAGAATGTAATGTCTCCACTAATGGCATGATTTCACAATGGAGTAAATTTATTTTTCATAAGTAAGGTACTTATGGAAAACATATGATAGTGTCTCACTATTATAGGCCACTGGGTGGCTGTGTTGAGTGAGAACAACGCCCACAACATAGTTTGAAGCATCTGTCTCGATCTCAAAGGGTTGTTGCAGGTCCAGTAGTGAACGTATTGGGGTTGAGCACAAGCGTTGCTACAAAACATCGAACGTTTTTTTTTGGGACCGGCCCCACACAAATTTCTCCTTACCACCACCCCTAGTTACTTGGCTAAGGGCTTATGCAATATGGGAGAATCCCAACATGAACATACGGTAGAAATTGGCAAGGCCCAATAAGCTCTGAATCTCAGTGAGTGTGGTTGGTGCTAGCCAGTCATGGATAACTTGGATTTTGACTGGATCCACATGTATGCCATGCTGATCAATGATGTAGACCAAGTAATGAACCCTGTCCATGTCGAAGGAGAATTTTTCCAAGTTGGCATAGAGTTGGTGTTTCCGCAGGGTGTGCATAACCTATTGAATATGTTGCAAGTGTTCTACCCAAGTCTTGTTGTAAATGAGGATGTCATCCAGATACACCACTACAAAAGTATTGGTGAATGGTCGCAGGATATCGTCCATCATCCTCATGAAAGTGGTTGGAGCATTTGTCAAACTAAAGGGCATGACCAACCATTCAAAAAGACCTTCCTTTGACTTGAAGGCAGTCTTCCATACATATGTCTATTCTATCGAGACCTGGTGGTAGCCAGACTTCAGATCAATATTACTAAAGTATTTGGCCCCCGTGAGATGATCAAGGAGTTCATCGATTCAGGGAATCAGGTACTAGTTTCTGACTGCGATTTTATTCAGGGCTCGGTAATCAATGCAAAGTTGCCAGGTTCCATATTTCTTCTTTACCAACATGATTGGGCTCCTGTAAGGTGATGATATAGGACATATGTGCCCCTTGTGGAGTAGTTCTTGGATCTGTCACTTGATCTCCTCATTCTCTAACAAAGAGCGGTGGTAGACTAGCCCATTGGACAACGATGTGTCCAGGGTCAAATCGATGGGGTGCTTGACCTAATAGTGCAGAGGTACCCTAGTAGGTGAGGAGAAGATATATGAGTATTCTTCCATGACCTTATCCACTTTCTTCTATTGTTTGGAGAGGTCGGTCGTGGAGACCATGGATGTGGCTACGATCTTTCACTCATTCTGAGAGCGAATCAAGAAGAAGAAAAACTTCTCTGTCTGAGAGATGACCTTTCTGTATTGCTTGGCATAGATCAAGGACATAGCACTGGGTGGGACTACCTCGAGTATCCTGTACAATTTATTTTTCAAAGTAATAATAACATTGCAAGACCTATACTCATATATAGCATGGTGTTTCCATAATTATGGTTGGCCCAAAAGAACATTACAAAATTTGAGAGGGGCAACATCACACAATACCTTGTCTTTGAAGGAATTCATGCCATATGACAGGAGGCATTGTAGCTGATGCGGATGTGGCTTCCTTGGTGGAGCCATCCGATAGTGTAGGGTTGTGGGTGTGGCGTTGTCAGTAGGGTGAGTCACTTGAAAACCTTTGTTGATATGAGGTTATTCTTGCTACCACTATAACCGATGAAGTGCATTGGGGTACTCTTCACCCACATATATGAATGAAAAAGGTGCTCACATTCCTTTGTCTCATTTGGTTCACCGGGCTAGATCTTGGTGGTAGCAACAATAGCAGTTGGTTTTGCGTCTATTATCCATCTCCCCCTTTATGGTTCTAACTCGGAGTTGGAACCCTCATCCGATTCAGAGGCTTTCACCTCAGCCACCAGTGACTACTTCGAGTAGAAATGAGTAGTGTTATGCCAAGGGCTCTTATGGAAGTCGCACCACTTCCCTGTATCTTTCTTTGTCTTTCCAGTGTGCTTGTTTTCTTGCGTCCTGGACTAGTTTTCCTGAGGTTGCCCATATTTTCTCTGTCCTTCGTTCTGCGGGTTGGGGCAGCCCTTCCTATCTTTTTCTATGAGGGGTTCCCGGGCCCAAATATCTATGTCTTTTGTTTGAGATTCTGCTCGATTTTGACAACATATCGGTAGGTCGCATCCAAGGATGAGATGTCCAGAAAATCTATTTCGGCCTGGATGTATATATGTAGACCTCCATGATACTTGAGCACCATATGTCACTCAGAATATTTGATACCCATCTTGGTGCACAAGGTATGGAAGATATTTGTGAACTCGGGCACCACTTGGTCTCTTTCCTGCCGCAACGTGGCCCATTTTGTGTACAGGTCGTCATAACTTCCAACAGGGTAGTATTGTTCCTTAATAACATCCCTGAAGGACTCCCAAGTGACTGCAGCTGTAAATAATGAGGGTTTCTCTATTTCCTTTTGCTCATAGAAAATTTCCCACCAATATTTGACATGGGGGACGACTTTGAGGATTGAAAAACTAATCTTTTCTCTATTCGAGAAGTTATGGACAGAGAAATACCCTTCTAGCAGATTCAACCATTTTTATATTGCATCCACGTCTCTCTGACCTTCAAATATAAGAATATCGAAGTTGATTTGTACCTTGAAGGGGGCGGTGCCTCCATTTGAGGAAGATGTGTTGCCTGTTGGTAGTCACCAAAGGATTTGCAAAAAACTATCTGTCATCTCGTTCCTCTGTTGCGTGAGGGTTTCCTTGAGAAACATTTTGAAGGGATCTCTTGCCCCGTCGTCTTTCTTTTCTTCTTCCATGAGAGGTCATTTGTGTGTGCGATAGATTTTGTCCTCAAGAGAAACAAGATCGAGACCTAATTCTTTGTACCCTGACCTCATTGGGGACATTCATTAAGAACGACAAGGAGCAGACCACTCTGATACCACTAATCCAGAATATATTTGCAGAATGAAATGAATACAAATTATTATCAAAATATTCTTAACACAGAATAACAGATATACAGTAAAATTGGTTTCTATTCAATAAGGAAATAAGCTAAAACTATAAAATGCAATGGAAACAAGCTTGCTAGAATGGTGGCGGCTTATCTTTGAGAAGAGATGTGATAGATGCGCTCATTCACAAGAATATAATTAAAATGAGGCTCTAAAGGCCTTTCTACAATAAACAAGAATGTCAAAAACCCTAGACATCCAAAAAACCTAACCTAGGAGATGAAGTGCCAAAAGCCATGTGAGACCCGTTTGGGTAAGTTAGTACATCAACTTCTCGGGGTTGTAACCTTTGATACGATATTTGTTTTAGGTACACGATAGCCCATTGGAAAGGTATATCCGAGGACTACACATTTTGCTTCTATCTAAAAAAACGTTGTTTAGGGCCTCAAAACAGCCACGCAAGGAAGGGACCCAAAAACTAGGGAAAAAACTATCAAACTGGAAAACTACCAAAATGAGCCAGTTGGAATAGGTGAGAGGCCACCGACATCAATATGGATCACCTAAAGTACATTTTTAAGGGATGGGGAATCAAAATTTCACTTTTCTCAATTAGCTCAAATCCCTGTAACTAGGGACCCATTGTCTTCGGTTCAATGAGGGTTTTCCAACGACTATAAATTTGTCTAGATATGTTTTCTAGATTGCAAGTTATGGCCCTTCAAAGTTCTTTAAGCCTTCATTGACTAGAGTCTCTCATAGCCACGTGGTACCCACATGGCTCCCTGTCACCCAGGAATCCACATCATCATAGTATACGAAGACTCTCCCAACCAGAAGTTGACATTTTTCTAGCTCCTATAGGCCTACTAAGTTAATTAATGATTAGCATAGTGAAATCCCACTCCTTACTAAATCTACAAGGGCACTTAGGGTTATCAATATTAGTTAATGCCTAAGTCTCCAGACTTCGGCGAAAGTTCCTCGTCATGAATTTGTGAATAAACCTAATTCTCCCGAACGTTAGAATTCTGGAGAGGGTCCCACTCATTTAATTTATTATCTTTAAAACATTATAACATGGGGAAATGGGAGATTGGTCCGGGCCTTCGAAACTTTTTACTTATTTTTTCTATTTCTCCAACGTCCTGGACTCCTGCAGGGTCCACACTTACACGTGGTTGTGCATTAAACGACGAGATAGAAACTGATGGATCGAGGCCTTCGGCCACTTTAACCATAGTGTCTCGGTATCCCAACTATCCCTAAGTCTTGAGGTCCTGCCACATAGCTCTGGACTTCTGCCCTATTGTATCATACGTTCTAACACCCTAAGCTTCTCGGAGTTCCAAACTCCTGAACTCTCAGGGTTACATTAGCCATTAGGTCAAGCAACTTCGCACCAGGTGGTGACATGTGGTAAAATATGGAGATGACATGTGGCCCAATCAACGGGTGACATGTTTCAAGTTCCATTTGGCATATAAGGTCTGTGAAAAGTGTGAATTGGGATGACACATGGCACGCATAATATGGGTCTAGGTCACCCTAGGTGACATCAATGTGCCACGTCACTCCGGGTTGATAGTCTTCAGGAACATCCTGGTTCTCCTACTAGCTGAATTTCCCAGAGCTCTGATGTCCCGAACTCCCTCCATCTGACCTTCCAATATCCTCTATCCAATCGTCGAGATAGGTCCACATGGATCCTTAGATATTCATCCTTTTTTTCTTCATGACTTTGGCGTTTGATTCTTTTGTTGTTTAGTTTCCTTTTTTCTCCTGAAGTGATCAGCGTCGGACTGGCCACGATCTAAATCCAATGGTCAAAAGAGAGGTCCCAAAATATCCTCGAATCGATGATCCTTGTCGCTTTGTGACATCGACATTCGGGGTTTTTTTGTTTAGTTTCTTTTTTAATCCCAAAGTGGCTAGCACCAGACTGACCACAGTCTAGATCCAACGGTCAAAAGAGAGATCCTAAAGTATCCTTGAATCAACAATCCTTGTGGATTTGTGACTTCGACATTCAAGGGTTTTGTTGTATAGTTTCATTTTTACTCCCGAAGTGGTTAGCACTAGATTGACCACGGTCTAGATCCAATGGTAAAAAGAGAGATCCTGAAGTAACCTCGAATCGACAGTCCTCATCACTTTGTGACTTCGTCATTCGGAGGTATTTTATTGTTACACTATTTGTTTTCCCCAGAGCGTCAGGGTCCTAAAGTTCGGGTAGCATAGTTCCTTTGGGGCATAACGAGAGGTTCTAAGTCATGGCCATATGGGATATTAACAAGTCGAGGGATATGCTCTCCAACTCATTCTCCTTTTTTACCTCTAAAGTCTCGGAGTTCCGAAGGAGACCCATTTATATTACGTTAATTAAAAATTAATATAATTACTAATTTTTAGTAACCAAGCGACTTCGTATGTTTGAACTTTCGATGGTTTTAACTCATGACTTCCATCACCCAAAACACTCTAGAGTCTCTAAGCTCTAAACTCCCGAAGGCCTAATTCCTTTTGGGTATGATCCAATGGCCCAAATCTATCCTTGCATCCAGATCAATGAATGTTGTGGCTTCTTTTGTACTTCATGGCTCTGCTTCCCTTCAACAAGGGATTTAAACCATGGTTTTCATAGGTTGCGGCCTTGGTCTCTATTCTAAGAGTGTTATACCTTATGAGCTTGCAAATACTTCAAATGAAATGTGGGCACACTTCTTTCACTGCTTCTGGAATTTATAACTTAGAGAATTCTTAACCTCTACACAACTTGCATACGCTCTGTGCACCCTCACACTACCTCTCCTAACCTTAATAGACCTTTTTTCCAAGAGACCCAAAAAAACTGGAAGTATATACATGCATACATGAAATTATGCCTATGGTCAACAAAATCACAGTTTATTTCCCTTAATTTGAGCCACTGCAAGGGACTCAAGAATTTACGTGTACAAATCATATTTAAACCATATATTTCCTTACTTTCTTAAATACACAATTAAGAAAAATAAAGAAAAACATTCTAATCGTCAAACAAGCATGCACGTCCCTGAAACTTTCATAGGATATTCAACCTTAATTTATAGTTACAGTTCAATTTCACAGGCTATGAGAATACTTATCTATTACAAGTGGCAGCCATCCAACTGGTTGTGGGTGTTAGCCTCTCCACCCAACCGTACGCTCAGAGGCATCCACTCTTAGCACTTTGTACACCCGTGTGCCAAGCCATGATATCACTAGGGGAAACTCCTACAATTTCTCAAAGATTATTTCTCTGTCACAACCTCTACGAGGTTTACCAAATGCTTCCTCGACATCAAGATCGCATCCCTCATCCCTGAGGATTACTCTTTTTGTTCTCTCATGTAACCATAAAAACTTAATCCCTCAGTTCTTCTCTAAAATGGAGATCCTCACACGCTCTCATCTTTCTCTCAGCATATCTAGGTCGCATACCCCCCTTTGGGCATGGTCTCCTTCTTGTCTGCCTTCGTGTGTATTCTTGCACGTCTTTTTCCTCCCCATGAAGGTTTTGGATCTATCCTCTTACTTCTGTCAAAAGGAACTCGGGTCAATCTGGGCCTGCTAGAAACTGCACTCTGTGGTACTTTGGGCTAACAGTTTTATGTCTCCTCAGCTAGACCCTCCACCAATCATCTTCTCATTAACTTATTTTTCCTTGGGATCAAGATGAGGCTTATTATTTCAACAAAGAGAATTTGGGTTATTTTGACGTAATGAACCCTCTATATAGTTTCCTCACTCTTTCCTCTAGTCATATCATGGCTAATACTTCAAGCTTCACCCCCACAGTCAGTTATTGGAAATCTAAACAATAATGCATTTACATTTTTCACATGCCATTGCATGGTAATCATAATTAATGATTAATTACAATCTCGGGGGAACAGGGGTATTACAATCCCCTCCGCCTTAAAAGGAACACCGTCCTTGGTATTATTTCTCAGTAACACCTATCATGCCTTTGTCATTCAGTTGCTTTAGAAATATTGATCCTCTTTCTTGGTCAGATCCTTTCAATACCCTTGGAATTTTTCACCTTCCCTCAATAATTTTGGACAACAAGCATATTAATCACAATTTCACACGAAAACATCTTACTGTTGTGAAAAATTCAAGAGGAAAGATTCCATAATCTAGCACAATACTTATCTGTGCATTTCATGGATTTGCATCCATATGACTATCTTGTTATCTTAGCTCACCATTTTTCCTTGACATACTCATTGTGTGCATGATCTCAATCAATAGTTTATAAGAATTATCAAATTCTCATCTTCCCTACGATCACCACCCTCCAGGCCCAAGCTCAGGCATCCCTTTCTGTGTTATACAGTCCCTCGGGTGATCCATCTTACCTTACAAAGTATTTCTCACATAAGAAGAGTTCTAAAGACTTCATTTAGCCTTACAATCGAGGCATCCCTTAGACTTTCTCTATCGAGGCATCCCTCCGACTTGTGTTAACACAACACAACATATTCTAGGGAGTTCATGGCTTACCAGATGGTTCTCATGTCTCAACAGTAGCCTCTTTTATGATTTCCATATTGACAGCCTTCATTTGTCCTCCCTAGATAGATCTTTTTCATCTCACCTGTATCACGGGTATAAAGAAATTATGAGATATTATCATCCATTTCAAATTTATAATTTTCTTGCAAATATGTCACCCACAGATTTCCAAATTCCACATTTATTTTCAGATATGTTCCGCAAAAGAACCAGATTCACACATATGGGACTTTCCTTCCCATAGCAATTTGTCTCAACAGGAAATTGGTCTTCCTTATGGGCTTACAACATTGCCATATCAAAGACCCTTTTTTTCCTGCAATTTCAACATTCATCAGCCAAACAAATTGTTATTTTTCATGCACATTATATTTTCATCGTGCACTTGCAGTGGCTCACAAACAATTTCAGAACTGTGCATACTAACAATCAAATTCATTTGCTCAAAAAGGAAATATCATTCTTGTAGTTTGGCTCGGTAGGCAATTGGTCTTCATTATGGGCTTACAACACTGCCATATCCAAGACCTTTTTCTTCCTGCCATTTCAACATTCCTCAACCAAACAAATTGTTAGTTTTCATGCACAATATATTTTCAAAATCATGCATACTAACAATCTAAGTTATTTTCATCTATTCAAGGGTTTAGAGAAAAAGGAAATATCATTATTTACATATGCATCCTTTCAGCATACCAAATTTTCCAAATGCAACTCAAATATCAGTTGACTTTAATCAATGTGTCAATATTCATGGCCACATTCATACCCAATGTAACATTATATTGGGTTCAAGTTTGCTATACTTATGACAAGCACTTTTCCATGGTGTGTTGGAGTTCAACCAACCTCTTCACCATATGTTTAATCATTCTCATTCACTCTTACAACAGGACTATGCTTCCCACTACAGGATGATCACGATCCCAAATCAGCACATATGAAACTAAAAGTTTCTCTTGAATGCACCCAAGCATTCTTCCTTCATTAGTAACCAGGGTGCCAACACTCATGGCCACCCAAAATTCTCTTTTCTTTAACACCTCTACAATTCGACTAGAGTATTGGAAGGTCCTCCTTCCTTAATGGGAAATCCATTTTCCGCCCTCTTATGCAAACATGCATTTCCTCAATGCATTCCATGCAATGTGCTAACTATGAGCAGTTTTATTCCAAATCTCCCTAGATTGGTCATTGTACCCATGGTACTCCTTACTCATGTATTTTATTGCAAGGATTATAACTCATCCTTGAATGACATATACTTCATCTCTCTATTATTTAGATTATTCTTTCTTGAATCTTACCATGCTTGGGTAGAAATGGCATACAATAGACACTCAAAATTATTCGCATATCAGTAAAAAAATGAAATATTTTCAGAAGGGATTCTTACCAAATCCCTTCATACATTATGTCATATAGGCATGAACATTTTTGTACATGTTCTGGCTGCTAGTACCCTTTTTCTTATTTTTACCTCATCAGTAGTGATTCATGGGGCTCCCAAAGTCCCCTCAACAATCTTTCAACAACAACCTTCTCACATTCATCCTCTGCTTTGAGGTTTTCTACCATTGGTAACTGTCTTTCCCAACAATTTCAATTTTTTTCTACACATGACATACATCACAATTATATTAGTTGTCACGTAAAATAAAAAAAACATGTATCATAGAATTTCAATCAATAAAACAATTTTAGATATGTCCTAGAATATCTGTCACATACCCACTATGGAAATCAAAATTTTCGTCGATTTCTCAACGATCAGACCCATGAAATGTCTACGGAGGTCTAGCGTAAGTTAGCTATTCCCTTTTTTGTTCCCATAGGATCGCGGGTCAAGACCACAGGTTGAACAAATATGGCATCCTTTCTCTCTTCGCGACTCAGTGCTACCAGAGCATCGAGCCTTTCGACTCTGCAAACCCCGACACAGCGAAGCGTCGAACCCCGAAAGGGTTGGCGAGTACAAGTTTCTTGTTTGGGTCTTGTCCTCGTGACCACGTTCCGTGACCACGCGCTTAAACTGGCAAAGCCCTTACTGGCCTTTCGCGAATTCAGGAAATCACGATGCATGACTTCTTCCTTTCCCATTCAAATCCCTGAAAACCACGAAGTCTCCCAAGTTTCCCTCCAAAGCGAGATCAACGGTTGTAAGCCTCCCCTGATCCGACGGTATGGATCATTTCGAATTTTGGTACTCGAGAGTTTGAAATTCAATGACTCCAAAACTCCTTGTCATTTAAATCTTTGAATTATGTTATGGAAATTCGTGTAAGAGATCAACGGCTCTTAAGAGTGTGGATCCAACGGTCCACGGGATTTCGGGACTTTTCCCAAAAACTTTGACTACTCACCACGCGTATCCTCTGATGGACGGTCCAGATTCTTTCGGTACTTCTCCTCTCCACTATAGCGCGTATCAGGATTTCGAGCATCGAGATTTCGTGAATTGCGGGGGCAAGGTTTTCTAGTCCTCTGGTTTCCCGGATGCCGAAATGCTGAAATGTCGACCGGTAGCCACGTGTCCCTCCGATGGATGGCGACGACCTTCAACCAAGATCAACGGTCATGATCTTTTCGAGATGATCAACGGTCATGATCAAATCTCGTCTTTCCTTAACCTCATTCACACCTCTTCGCCATTTCGAGGTTTTGGTGATCGAGATTTCGCGAATCGCGGGGGTAAGGTTTTCTAGCCCTCTGGTTTCCCGGATGTCGAAACGCCAAAATGTCGACCTGCAGCCACGTGTCCCTCCGATGGATAGCGGTGACCTTCAGCCAAGATCAATGTTCGTGATCTCTTCGGGATGATCAATGGTCACGATCAAATCCCATCTTTCCTTAACCTCATTCACACTTAAACCGATTCGGGGTTTCGGTAATCAGGATTTCGCGACTCCCAGTGACACAAATCCTCTATCAACTCGAATCCCCGGTATTCGAAATACCGATGGACTCTCGATCTCCGCCATGTGTCCTCCATGGATGGATAGTCCAGATCTATATCGGGACTCTCACCATGGAGTGTCTCGATCTCTTGTCATCAGGACTCCCAGAATCCCGAACTCCGAATCCCCGATACCGACTCCTCTCTTGAGACTTTCACCCTTATTCACGAGGGCTTAACCCTCATGCATCTCATAGCAGATCCAACGGCTGTCGGGTTTTCTAGCTAATATCTGACGACTTAGATTTGTCCCATGCCGTGTACTGACTGCTCTTTCAGGACTTTCACCCCTGTTCACGAGGGCTTAACCCTCCTTCATCTCCTAACAGATCCAACGGCTATTGGGTTTTCTAGCTAAGATCTGATGGCTCAGACCTATCCTACACCGTGCACTCTCCAATTTCTCTCTGGACGTGGAAAAACCAACGGTCCAGATACTCCCACAGACCTTGGGGATCTATGGTCCCGATTTCCTCACTACTCACGAAGATAAAAGAAAAGGGGTAAGGCATGTAACACCCTTGTTTCTTCCTCCAATCTAACGGTCATGAATGACCACATATCTTCTGACGGGATCTCATCCTTCGATCGATACTTATCCCTACTCTTCTACTTCGAGATTTCAAGAGGATCATTCTTCCTCGTACAGGGTTGCTAAGACTTGCGCATTCAGTCCTTTTTCCAGGTTCTTGGTGAACTTTTCCAAGAAGGATATCTATGTGGAGAGATCTATTCCAGGGTATTCCTGGAGACAGATAAGGGGAAACAAATTCCCGAGAACGGACTGGAAGACTAACTTGGTTCAACTTACACGTAAATAAATTTATCTATAAACATAAGCCATGCGTGGTTTTTTTGTTACAAGCATACATCTACCATTTCTTATCAAAACACTGCACAGACAATCTTATACTGTAATCATTCACAATTTCACAGTTTATGAGCATATAGGTTAGCATATGAATTTCAAGGTGCAAAATGTAAAACACTTATCAACAATAACACCAGAACTAAGTGCAACTGCTGAGAGGGGTGCTCGTTTCCACCCAACTGTAGGCTCAGCGATTCCAATAGGATTTACCACTAGCCACCCCCGAGCTGAGACCACGATGCTGCGAGATTGCGTCTTAGTTTTCCAGTGACCGAGAACAAGGGTTACTCTCCCGCTTCTCTTCTATCACTTACTCTGCATATTTCCAGAGTTCTCTTCCTCCCCTCGTTTCTGCCCCCAATCGCTTCTCCCTCACACCTTATCCTCTTGCGAGGTTGCGTGTGGCACGATTTCCCTCTCACTGGTCAAGCCTGATGGCTCTACGAATGGGCAATTAACCCCCCCCATCCCTCATTAATTCCTGAGGAGCCATCTACCTACCATCTTGCGAGACATTTAATTCGGGGCCAGTGAGCCGCTCTTGGTTCTCTGGGCTAGTGAAGTCCAAATACAATATTGTTATCGGTGGAAGTTAACACCACCATTCAAGGTGCCTTCCACCACCTTTCTCCAGCCATCATGGTCTCTTTTTCAGCATATCCCCTCTCAGCAGTCCTGCAATATATATATATATATA
>ML805189.1:46386-109453 GCA_009831015.1 Picea engelmannii | reverse complement strand
TCACATTCATCGACCTTTTCCACAAGGTCCATTCACATCACACATTCACATTTTTGAGTTTGCCACAGTTCTTGGCCAGTCCAGTTATTTTTACAAACTGGGGGAAACAGGGTGTTACAATTCCCTCCCCCTTAAAGGAACATCGTCTTCGATGTTCTTATCTATTAACATGAAATGCATGTACATAAGTAAACAAAATCGGATATGCTTGTTTCATGGAATCCTCCATTTCCCATGTAGCCTCATCTGGGCCAAAATGTTTCCACTGCACCTTGACCTATGCAATGGTTTGATTCCAGAGTGGCGTTTCCTTTTTGTCCAGTATGCATTGGGTTTCTGGTAGAAATTCTCCCTCCGATTCCACCTAGATCACAGACCAGTCAATTATATGGTTAGCATCATGTACATATTTCTTCTATAATGAAACATGGAAAACATTATGTGCTTTTACTGTGGGAGGAAGTGCTAGCCTATAGGCTACATGTCCCACTCTATCTAGAACCTCAAAGGGTCCACAATATCGAGGTGCCAACTTGGCACAAGCTCCCATTTTCAGGGAACTCTTCTTGGGCCTAACTCTGAGATATACATGATCTCCCGCTTTGAACTCTCTTGGAGTTCTCTTTTGGTTGGCATAACTTTTCTGTCGATTTTGAGCGACCTTCAGGTTTTTCTTTTATCTGAGTCACCTGTTGTTCCATTTCTTTCAACATGTCGGGTCCAAAAGAAATATTGTTTACGGGATTACTCCAGCTGACTGGAGTATTACACGATCTACCATAGAAGACTTAGAAGGGACTCATCTTTAAGGATGCTTGGTAGTCGTTGTTGTAGGCGAATTCTACCAGTGGCAGGTAGTCTTCCCACTTCTTGGGTTGATGCATTACATGCATTCTTAGCATGTATTCAAGTACTTGGTTCACTCTTTCCGTCTGTCTGTCGGTTTGACGGTGATAGGTGGTGCTAAACAACAATTTGGTCTCTAAACCAACCATCAATGATTTCCAAAAGTTAGAGGTAAATTTCGTGTCTCTATCAGACACGATCTCTTTCGGCATACCATGCAGTCTGAATATCTCCTTCATGAACACCTGGGCGATATCAATTTCTTTGCAGGTTGATTTGACAGGGATGAAATGAGAAGACTTGCTCAATTTATCCAACACTACCATAATGGCATCGTTTTGTTTGGTTGAGGTTGGTAATCCAGTGATGAAATCCATGGAGATGGTTTCCCATTTCCATTTTGGGATTGGTAAAGGTTGCAATAATCCTGCTGGGTGTCGATGTTCTGCTTTAACCTGCTGGCACTCTATGCATTTGGCTAAGTACTTGGCCATGTCTTTCTTCATTCCAGTCCAATAAAATTGTCTCCTGGTGGCAGTGATCATTTTTTAGTATCCTGGATGACCGGAATAGGGTCTTTTATGTAGTTCATCCAGTATGAACCTCTTCAAGTCGTCACAATTTGGAATATACAATCTATTTCTGTAAGTGAGTAGACCTCCTTCGGTCATCTAGTAGCCTTCATATTTTACTCCGGTGGGTTCTTGTTGTAGGTACATGGCCATGGTATGGACGAAGGGATCTGTTTCTTGTGCATTTTTTATTCTTTCCTTGATTTCTGTCTCACAAGTGCTTATCGTTGCCAGGTGAATTGTTTTCATACTTCTACTAAGGGCATCAGCCACCCTATTTTCCTTTCCTTTAATGTGTTTGATTTCGAAATAAAACTCACTAAGGAGGGCCATCCACCTAGCTTGTCTAGCATTGAGCTTTGGCTGATCAAACAGGTATCGCAATCCATAGTGATCTGTCATAAGTACAAATTTTCTTCCCAGGAGGTAATGCCTCCACATTTTCAAGGCATGCACTATGGCAGCCAATTCTAGATCATGGGTCACATAGTTGACTTCATGCTCATTCAATTTTCGGGATTCATAACAGATCACACTTCCTTCCTGCATAAGGACTCCCCCGAGCCCTTCCTTACATGCATCTGTGCACATGAGGAAGTCAGCTTCTGGGTCGACGATCTTTAGTATGGGTGCATGGGTCAGTAGATGTTTCAGGGTTTGAAATCTTTCTTTACATTTCTGTGTCCACGCGAATTTTGTCCCCTTCTTCTGGAGGGCAGTGATTGGACAACCAATGTTGGAGAATCCTTTTATAAATCTCCTATAGTATCCTGCTAATCCCATAAAGGATCTGATATCCGAAACATCCTTCGGGGTAGGCCATTCCATGATAGACCTGATTTTGTCAGGGTCTATCACTACTCCTTCTTCAGAGAGAACATGGCCTAAGTAATGTATTTCCTTCTGGAAGAATTCACATTTGCTGAATTTGGCATAGAGCTGATGTTCTCTTAGCACTTGCAGCACAAGTCTAAGATGCTCTTCATGCTCTTCTCTATTCTTAGAGTAGATTAATATGTCATCAATAAAAACTAGAACAAAATTATCTAGAAATTTACTGAGTACATTGTTCATCAAGCACATAAAAGTGGCAGCGGCATTGGTTAACCCAAATGGCACTACCACAAACTCATAGTGACCATACCATGTCCCGAAGGAATTTTTATGGATGTCTTCATCCTTGATTCGGACTTGATGGTATCCCGACTTCAAGTCGATCTTTGAGAAAATAGATGCACCTCCCAATTGATCGAACAGATCATCGATCCTGGGAAAAGGGTACTTGTTCTTTATGGTTACCTTATTGAGTTGTCTATAATATATACACAGTCTAAGGGTGTTGTCCTTCTTTTTCACAAACAGGACTGGTGCTCCCCATGGAGATACGTTGGGTCGAATATAGCCTTAATCCATCATTTCTTTTAATTGCAATTTGAGTTCAACTAACTCGGGTGTGCTCATTCGGTAGGGTGTCCTAGACACCGGCACCGCTCCTGGTGCAAGTTCTATCGAGAAGTCTATGTCCCTTCTCGGAGGTAGACCCGGTACCTCTTCTGGAAACACATCTTTGTATTCTCTCAGGATAGGGTGATCGTCAGGGATTGGTTTATCACCTTCAATTGTTTTCAACACCTGTATTGCGTATAGGGGACATCCCTTTCGGCAATACTTTCTCATTTGTAGGGCTGATATTTGTCTCACCGAGATGGGTTTTCGGATCCCTTGAAGGGCTATTCTTCTCCCTTCTTTACTTACACACTCTAAGGTTTTATGGTAACAGTCCAGTCTGGCTTTATGGGTGACTAGCCAATCCATACCGATCAACAAATCATATGATCCCAGGGGTAATATGTTAAGGGTTGCTTGGGTGGGGAATTCACCCAACATTAATTGGTAGGCTGGTATAACCTCTGCTATCTTCCTTTTAGTACCAGTGGCTAACTGTACCAACCATGGCTTGGTATGTTTTTGTGGCTATAGTTTACACTTATCAATAGCTTTAGGGGCTATATAACTCAAATTTGAACCAGTGTCAATCAAAGCAGACACTAGATGGTTGAAAATCATACCTTCTATTTCCACTACTGAAGCTTGATGGTCAGCTTGGTTATTATCCAAGGCTGAATAAATTTGTGGCACACTCCTAGCCACATCATTGATGGTAGTAGTTTCCTGGATGTTATAAATCCTCTGACTATTCTGTGGTCGGTGTGGACAGTCTCTCAGGAGATGTTCCTCTCCGCAACCCCAACATTTCAGAAGTTCTCTCTTGGTGTTATCCACCTTCACTGGTATAGGTCTAGAAGTTTTATTTCTGCCCGATGAGGGAAAGTTCTGCTGGTGTACACTCCGGGCTAGAAAGTTCATTCTTGGGTTCTTCTTGTAGTTCTTAAATCCCGGGGATTTGATCCCCTTTTTCTAAAATCTTGAGCTATTCGTCGGTTTCCATCCTTCACGAGGTTTTTCTCGATGCCCAAACTGTTCATGACAATAGGTTTCCTTTCGAATGGTGCCTTCTAGGGTCTTTGGCTCATCAAATTCAATTATGTTCTGATATTCCTTGGGTAGCCCACTGATGAAGCGTTGCACCTTTACCTTTTCTGCTTTTATATAAGGTACATACCTCAACAAATCGAGGAATCTGTTAACATATTCTTCTATAGTAAGTTGTCCCAGTTTGAGTTCATAAAAATCTTTAGTCTTTTCATCGAAATATTTTTCCGACAGATACTTCTTTTGGAAGTATTTCTCAAATTGTTTCCAAGACAGGTCCTCTTCGCGGACCCCTTTCACATTCTTAAGGTCTTCCCACCAAATGGAAGATTTTCCATTCAATTTGAAGGTGGCCACTCAGGCCTTCATATTTTCTAAAAAGTCATGGACTCTGAAATACTTCTTTAGTCCAAGCAGCCAAGCCTCTGCTTCCTCTCCCTTCTTTATTTCACCGTTGAAGGAGGGTGGTTTGGCCTTTCTGAATTCTTCGAATTTTCGACCTTTGGAAGACTTTTGCTTCTTCTATTTTCTTCAAGGATAGGAACTGGTTCTACTGCTAGAAGAGGCCTCTGAATCGCCAGCTTCCTTCTCAGAGGAATCATCTGACACTTGTCCTTTACCTCTGGGGTGGACCTTTTTCGAGGTGCTCCTCTCAGTGTGGCCACTGATATGACCATGTTTCTGAGTTTCAGGTTCATGCTGCATTTGTCTTTGTAGATCGGATAAACTCTGCAGTAAAACTGCGTTAATTTCTGTTTGTTTTTCTTGTTCTTTCATCATCCTTTCATTGTCAGCCTTGCAGCTTTGTAATTCAACCATGAGACTCCTCACAGTCTCAGCTAGATCTGGATGGGTCCCTACTACCCTTATTTCGTCAGACTCTTCGTCTCTATTGTGGGATCCCTCTTCCACTTCATGGTGAGTCACCATACTATGTGTTGATAATTTCCCGCGGTTGATCTTCCGCTTGTGTGCAAAGACAAACGTTGGTTGTTAGTCAATAGTTAGATACATTTTTATAACCCGCGAAAAATTCATATTTCTTTCACATGCATACACAGTCGGGTTTTCATTTCAGACTTTGACCTTTTTGAATTAAGAGGGTTAATATAGAGGGTTACTCTTTTTAAGAGTGTTCCGAATGGAACTTCTGCGCAACTCGTTCATGAGCCCAAGCAGGTTGAGTGCTGTAACCATTCTCTGATACCAATTTGTCACATACCCACTATGGAAATTGAATTTTTCGTCGATTTCTCAACGATCAGACCCCCGAAATGTCTACGGAGGTCTAGCGTAAGCTAGCTCTTCCCTCGTCTGTTCCCATAGGATCACGGGTCATGACCACAGGTCGAAAAAATATGGCGTCCTTTCGCTCTTCACGACTCAGTGCTACCAGAGCGTCGAGTCTTTCGACTCTGCAAACCCCGACACAACGAAGTGTCGAACCCCGAAAGGGATGGCGAGTACAAGTTTCTTGTTTGGGTCTTGTCCTCGTGACCACGTTCCATGACCATATGCTTAAACTGGCAAAGCCCTTACTGGCCTTTCGCGAATTCAGGAAATCACGATGCATGACTTCTTCCTTTACCATTCAAATCCCCGAAAACCACGAAGTCTCCCAAGTTTCCCTCCAAAGGGAGATCAACGGCTGTAAGCCTCCCCTGATTCGATGGTATGGATCCTTTCGGGGTTTCGGTACTCAGGAGTTCGAAATGCAACGACTCCAAGACTTCTTTTCATTTTGATCTCCAAATTCCATTATGGAAATTCGTGTAAGAGATTGACGACTCTTAAGAGTGTCGATCCAACAGTCCATGGGATTTCGGGACTTTTCCCAAAAACTCTGACTGCTCACCACGCGTCTCCTCTAATGGATGGTCTAGATTCTTTCGCTACTTCTCCTCTCCACTATAGCACGTATCAGGATTTCGGGCATCAAGATTTCACGAATCACGAGGGCAAGGTTTTCTAGCCCTTTGGTTTCCCAGATGCCGAAACGTCGACCGGAAGCCACGTGTCCCTCCGATGGACGGTGATGACCTTCAGCCAAAATCAACGGCATGATCTTTTTGGGATGATCAACGGTCACGATCAAATCCCGTCTTTCCTTAACCTCATTCACACCTCTTCGCCATTTCAGGGTTTCGGTGATCAGGATTTCATGAATCGCGGGGGCAAGGTTTTCTAGCCCTCTGGTTTCTCGGATGCCGAAACGCTGAAACATCGACCGACAACCACGTGTCCCTCCGATGGACGGTGGCAACCTTTAGCCAAGATTAACGGTCGTGATCTCTTCGGGATGATCAACGGTCACGATCAAATCCTGACTTTCCTTAACCTCATTCACACTTAAACCGATTCAGGGTTTCGGTAATCAAGATTTTGCGACTCCCAGTGACACAAATCCTCTATCAACTCGAATCCCTGGTATCCAAAATACCAATGGACTCTCGATCTCCGCCATGCGTCCTCCACGGATGGACGGTCCAGATCTATATCGGGACTCTTACCATGGAGTGTCCTGATCTCTTGTCATCAGGACTCCCGGAATCTTGAACTCCGAATCCCCAATACCGACTCCTCTCTCGGGACTTTTTCCCTTGTTCATGAGGGCTTAACCCTCATGCATCTCCTAGCAGATCCAACGGCTGTTGGGTTTTCTAGCTAAGATCTAATGACTCAGATCTATCCCACACCGTGTACCGACTCCTCTTTCGGGACTTTCGCCCCTGTTCAGGAGGGCTTAACCCTCCTACATCTCCTAACAGATCCAATGGCTATCGGTTTTTATAGCTAAGATCCAATGGCTCAGACCTTTCCTATGCCATGCACTCTCCCACTTCTCTCTGGATGTGGAAAAACCAACGGTCCAGATACTCCCACAGACCTTGGGGATCTACGGTCCTGATTTCCTTGCTATTCACGAAGCTAAAAGAAAAGGGGTAATGCATCTAACGCCCTTGTTTCTTCCTCCAATCTAACGGTTGTGAATGACTGCAGATCTTCTGATGGGATCTCGTCCATCGATCGATACTTATCCCTATGCTGCTACTTCAAGATTTCAAGAGGATCATTCTTCCTCGTACAGGGTTGCTAAGACTGGCGCATTCAAGTCCTTTTTCCAGGTTCTTGGTAAACTTTTCCAAGAAGAGTATCTCTGCGGAGAGATCTATTCCGGGGCATTCCTAGACATAGATAAGGGGAAACAAATTCCCGAGAATGGACTGGAAGACTAACTTGGTTCAACTTACGCATAAATAAATTTATTTATCAACATAAGCCATGCGTGGTTTTTCTGTTACAAGGATACATCTACCATTTCTTATCAAAACACTGCACAGACAGTCTTATATTGTAATCATTCACAATTTAACAGTTTATGAGCATATAGTTCAGCATATGAATTTCAAGGTGCAAAATGTAAAAAAATTATCAGCAATAACACCAGAAGTAAGTGCAACTGCTGAGAGGGGTGCTCGTTTCCACCCAACCGTAAGCTCAATGATTCTGATAGGATTTACCACTAGCCACCCATGAGCTGAGACCACGATGTTGTCAGACTGTGTCTTGGTTTGCCAGTGACTGAGAACGAGGGTTACTCTCCCCCTTCTCTGCTATCACTCACTCTACATATCTCCAGAGTTCTCTTCCTCCCCTTGCGTCTGCCCCCAATCGCTTCTCCCTCACGCCTTATCCTCTTGCGAGGTTGTGTGCGGCGTGATTTCCCTCGCACTGGTCAGGCCTGACGGCTCTATGGATGGGCGGTTCACCCCCCCCCATCCCTCATTAATTCTTGAGGAGCCATCTACCTACCAGCTTGCGAGACATTTAATTCAGGGCCAGCGAGCCGCTCTTGGTTCTCCGGGCCAGTGAAGTCCAAATACGGTATTGTTCTCAGTGGAAGTTAATGCCACCATTCTAGGTGCCTTCCACCGCCTTTCTCCAGCCATCGTGGTCTCTTTTTCAGCATATCCCCTCTCAGTANTATATATATATATATATATTATTCACATTCATCGAACGTTTCCACAAGGTCCATTCACATCACACATTCACATTTCAGAGTTTGCCACAGTTCTTGGCCAGTCCAGTTATTTTTACAAACTGGGGGAAACAGGGTGTTACAATATCTTTATTCACTTCATCACATTATCCTTAATGTTTTCATGCATACAACACAAACAATTCTCAATTGTTTTTATAATCATATAATCATCATTACTATGGTTTCAAAGCATTTATTTTCATCATCACACCAGTTTCTCATCCCATAAAAACACAATTTACAACAAGAAAGGAGTTAAGGGCTATTCCCTTCTTTTTTTTCCCAACTCCTTCTACGCAACCTCAAATTTTTCAGTCCAGATGAGTTACTCCAATGCCTCACTTCCCTTAACCATTCATGGCTTTAACCAAGTTTATACATGTTTGTTCATTTTCCTTTTTACCAGTTGTACTTGTCTCTACAACTTCTCTTTTAAGGATTACAACTCTATTAATCAATTCAGAGTTTTAAGGTGAGAGAAGTATTCCTCCTTTTTTTTCTTCTTTTCTTCTACAATTTACTCCCTATTGATATCTCCATACTCTTTTCCTTGAGCATCTTTGGTTAGGATCACCCTAACCTATTGGATACATCAGCATGCTCCAATAGCAAACTTTTTGTTCATAATGAATCATGAACCTATGCATTCTGCACATTACCATTCAGTTATCATAATGGTCAACATTCATTTTTTAGTCTTACACTCATACATTTTGTTTTAGAATGTAATCCAGGATTTTTATATAAATAGGCTTGTAGCTCACTGTTTAATTCTCAGCAGTCATTAAGGTTTTGATTTTGTTCTCCTGACAGAGTATTTACACAGTTCCTTCACAGGGAACTCCTTTGGCATGTAAATTCCTTATTTCATATCCATCACTATCTTTGATGGCCTCAACCTTGAGTTAGCTTCAGTTGCTTACCAAATATTTCATAAACAATATAAACATGCATTTTTTGTTATGAATCTAGCTTATTTATCCACACATAGTCCTTGTCTTTTTAACTTACATCCATGATATACTTAACCACATGCATAATAATAAGCCTATGTGTAGCTACCATAGTTATATTTCATAGCTCACATACATCTTTACTTTAAAATCATTCAACTCATAATTGTTCACAATCATTCTCATGCGATCCTCAAAGGCATAATCATGTTTCCTCTTATCATCACAACAGAGCATCCTTTCTTGTTTACTCTTTTGTCTATTTATACTAGCCTTTCCTGAGGGAATCAAGCACATTCCCCTCAAGCTATCATTCAAAACAAAACTTTGATGACTCTTCAAAATAGAGACAACCGTGCATCCATGGTATTCATTCAATCTTGGAAAGTGCAATTATTTCCTTACATTTCACTCATACATCATACATGTGCATCATTTGCATGCTTAACATCATTCATTCATATCTATTTGGTCTTAATATCAGTATTTATATCAAGTAACCTTACGATGCATTAAATCCATGCACTCAGGAATAAATAAACACAACTAAACATTCATCATGCAAGCTCATTGCTTGCCCCCTTTCCATGTAATTCATACACATGGACATATTATACTTCCAAATCCTTCTCCCAAGGATCTTACTGCCATTCTCATAAAAAGTCTCATAAAGGAACTCAACAATGAGATTCCCTCTCAGTTGAGAGCTTGCATTCATTCGCATGATATCCACATTGAAATTTTAATAGACATAGTCATAACTATGTCCCTCTTTCCATATGTCAACAACCAGGAAGAAAGTATTCTTGCCTCTGGTATTATAAAATTATTCAACATCCCAGAAATATTATCTGGGAAACTCCAACAGTGCCCAAGGAAGCAAGACAACTTATCAAACTTCTCTTTCGTGCCTCAAAGCATTTTTGGTTAGCATATGTTTTTATCAAGAGAATCATTTTCTAGATTCCCTCTCACCACTACTTGAGCATATTGAGTCATACCTTATATGGATACCATCCACCTCTGGATGTTAATCTGACCCATCGGTCATCTAGAAGTGCTCCAACACTTCCCTTACCACATTCAGGATCACCATTTCATTCACCATTCTACCTCATTTATAATTAATTTTAATGTCTAATAACATTTGGACTATTTCCTTAAAGCCCAAATACAATTTTCGAAGTATTTTACTTACTAAGAATTTTAATATAGAACTCCAGAATATCTCTAGATCATAATTAGTCTTGGGTAGAAAGTTCATCTCTTTCCTTTTAAAATTTTGTAGAGGTTCTAATTTTTTTTCCTATTCTCATTAAAACATAAGATAGGTTGTAAATGTAGATCAAACTTAACCATTACACCCATAATTCTTCCTTTTGTTCAGCAATAGTAAGGGACAGAGGTCACTCTCCTCCTCCCATAGGAATTTTGGCCGATTAGTTCTTTATCCACCAAGCAGGGGAGGTTGTTGTGATTGCTCGCTCAATCACTCCATATTTCTGTAGCTCCATCTATCAACTTGATTAGAAAAATGTTTCCCAACAATTCCTGCACCCAGAAACAACTTTGTTTCTTAGTTTCCTTCAGATCCATAGAATTTCACATGCTCTCCCTTTTCAAAAAATGGTCACCAAACCCATTCCTCTTGCTTAAACACACCCTTAAATTAATAGGGATACACACTTCCCTAGCACAACCATGATATTTTGAACTTGCTCATGTCATTTCACTTCTTCCATGAGGTTCATTCTCAGTCACCACGACTTCTTTTATATTACAAAGAGGGATTACCCTAGTAGGAAGTTTTTCAGTTATAACAGGTCAAGTAGGTTGATCTCACCTACTCCAATAAGTCCTCTAGACATGGAGGATTTTTCTCCCAATTCCAAATCCTTCATTTAATCAACACTTTTAATTAACAAAGGCTTCATAAGCCCACTTTTTAGGAAATTATTGCCACCTATTCAATCCATTTTCCTTCTGGAATCAAGTACTCCTTAAAACAAGTTTATCCCATTTGCATCCAAGTTTTATTATTAATGCCCCTAGGCATAATCCCACTTTTGTAGGAATAGCTATCATTTATCCAAAAGAAATGATAGGCATCTTCTGCCACAGTCTAGGATGATTTAATCTCGTTGGGTAAAATCCCAACTGAATTTTAATCTACATCCTTCTCCTCAAGGAACTTATGCAGATAATTTTCGTACGACAATAATACTCTCAACATGCTCATCTTATCCTTGGTAAACTAGTCTTATGAATTTTTTCTGACCCATCCAGGTCTATGTTGGAATCATACTATACTATATAGGGTAGGGTAGGGTTCCCTCTCCCTTAAAGTTTTCTAAGAAATAAAAATAATCACTTAACTCTTTCGTGAGCCTAAACAGGCCAAGTGTTCTTGCCTGCTCTAATACCACTATGTCACACACCTGACCCCTAAATTACCTTTTTAAAGGATGGGGCATCAAAATTTCATTTTTATCAATCACCTCAAATCCCTGTAACTAGGGTCCCATTGTCTTCAGTTCGACGAGGGTTTTCCAACGACTATAAATTTGTTCAGATATGTGTTATGGATTGCAGGTTATGGCTCTTCAAAGTTATTTAAGCCTTCATTGACTAGAGTCTCTCACAGCCATGTGGCACCCACATGCCACCCTATCACCTAGCACTCAACATTATCATAGTATAAGAAGACTCTCCCAACCAGGAGTTGACATTTGTCTAGCTCCTATAGGCCTACTAAGTTAATTGATCATTAACCTAGTGAAATCCCTCTCCTTACTAAATATCCAAGGGCACTTAGGGTTATTAATAATAGTTAACTCCTAAGTCTCCTGACTTCGGTGAAAGTTCCTCGTCAAGAATATGTGAATAAACCCAATTCTCCTAAACGCCAGAGTTCTGGAGAGGGTCCCACTCATTTAATTTCTTATGTTTAAAACATTATAACATGGGGAAGCGAGAGATTGGTCTGGGCCTTCGGACCTTTTTACTTATGTTTTCTATTTCTCCAACGTCCCGGACTCTCATAGGGTCCACACTTACGCGTGGTTGCGCATTGAACGACGAGATAGGAACCGGTGGATCGGGGTCTTCAACCACTTTAACAATAGTGTCTCGGTATCCCAACTATCCTGAAGTCCCGAGGTCTTTCCACGTATCTTCGGCCTTCATCCCTATTGGAGCATACATTCTAACACCCTAAGCCTCTCAGAGTTCCAAACTCCCAAAATCTCGGGGTCCCATTAGCCATTAGGTCAAGCAACTACGCACGAGGGGGTGACATGTGGAAAAATATGGAGATGACACGTGGCCCAATCAATGAGTGACATGTTTCAAGTTCCATTTGGCACATAAGGTCTGTGAAAATCATGAATCAAGATGACATGTGGCACGCATAATATGGGTCCACGTCATCCTAGGTGACGTCACCATGTCATGTCACTCCAGGCTGACAGTCTCCAGGAACATATTGCTTCTCCTACCAGCATAATTTCCCAGAGCTTTGAAGTCTTGAACTCCCTCCAGCTAACCTTCCAATATCCTCTATCCAATGGTCGATATAGGTCCATGTGGATCCTTAGATCTACGTCCTTCGTCACTTCGTGACTTCAACGTTTGGGGGTTTTGTTGCTTAATTTGATTTTTACTCCCGAAGTCGTCAGCGTCGAACTGACCACGGTCTAGATCCAACAGTCAAAAGAGATGTCCCAAAGTATCCTCGAATCGATGGTCCTTGTCGCTTCATGACTTAGGCATTCAAGGGCTTTGATGTTTAGTTTCCTTTTTAATCCCGAAGTGGTCAACACTGGATTGACCGCAATCAAGATCCAATGGTCAAAAGAGATATCCTGAAGTATCCTTGAATCAACAATCATCATCGCTTCATGACTTCGCATTCGGGGGTTTTGGTGTTTAGTTTCCTTTTTACTCTTGAAGTGGTCAACGCCGAACTGACCGTGGTCTAGATCCAATGGGCAAAAGAGAGATACCGAAGTATCCTCGAATCAATAGTCCTCGTCACTTCGTGAGTTCGACATTCAGAGGTCTTTTGTTATTACACTATTTGTTTTCCACGGATCGTCGGTGTCTTGAATTTCAAGTAGCATAGTTCCTTTGGGGCATAGCAAGAGATTTTGGTTCATGGTCATACATGATATTAACAAGTCCAGGGCTACACTCTCGAGCTCATTCTCCTCTTCGACCTCCGGAGTCCTACAGTTTTGAAGGAGACCCATTTATATTACGCTAATTACTAATATTTATTAATGAGGCAACCTTGTAGTTCTGAACCTTCAGAAGTTTTCACTCGTGAGGTCCATCACCCAAAACACTTCATAGTCCTGAAGCTCCAAACTATTGGAGGACTAGCTCCTTTTGGGTATGATCCAATGGCTCAAATCTATCCTTGCAGCCAGATCAACAGTTGGTGTGGCTTCTTCTTTACTTCATGGATTTGCTTCCCTTCAACAAGGGATTTAAACCATGGTTTTCATAGGTTGCGGCCTTGGTCTACATTGTACGAGCGTTATACCTTCTCATCTTACAAATACTTTGAATAAAGTGTGGGCACACTTCTTGTGCTTCTCCTAGAATTTATAACTTAGAGATTTCTTAACCTCTATGCAACTTGCATATGATTTGTGCACCCTCGCACTACCTCTTCTGACCTTAACAGACCCTTTTTCCAGGAGACCCAAAACAACTAGAAGTATAGGCATGCATACATAAAATTGTGCCTATGGTCAACAAAATCACAGCTTATTTCCTTTAATTTGAGCCACTACAAGGGGATCAAGCATTTACGTGTACAAATCATGTTCAAACCATATAGTTCCTTACTTTCTTAAATACACAATCAAGTAAAATAAAGAAAAATAGTCTAATCATTAAACAAGCATGCACATCCCTAAAATGTTCACGGGATATTCAACCTTAATTTAGAGTTACAATTCAATTTCAGAGGGTATGAGAATATTTATCTATTACAAGTGGTAGCCATCCAACTGATTGTGGGTGTTCACCTCTCCACCCAACCATAGGCTCATAGGCATTCATTCTTATCACTCAAGCCACCCCTATGCCAAGCCATGATATCACTAGGGGAAACTCCTGCAATTTCTCATAGATTCTCTCTCTTTGATATCCTTTGCAAGTTTTATCATATTCTTCCTCGGCATCAAGATCGCAACCCTCATCTCTAAAGAGTCCTCTCTTTGTTCTCTCCTATAACCAGAACAATTTAATCCCTCAGTTCTTCTCTCAACTGGAGATCTTCATGCACTCTCATATTTCTCTCAGCATATCCAGGTCGCACACCCCCTGTGGACATGGTCTCCTTCTTGCCTACCTTCGTGTGTATTCTTGCACACCTTTTTCCTCCCGAGGAAGGTTTTATACTTGTCCTCTTCCTTCTGTCAGAAGGAACTCAGGTCAATCTGGGCCTGCAAGAAAATGCACTATGTGGTACTTTGGGATGACATTTTTTTGTTTCCTCAGCCAGACCCTCCATGCTTCCATTCATTGGGGTAGTTGATTTTTCAACCACCAGTCATTTTATCATTAACTGATTTTTCCTTGGGATCAGGATGAAGCTTATTATTTCAACAAAGATAATTTGGGTCATTTTGACATAATGAACCCTCTCTATAGTTTCCTCACTCTTTCCTCTAGTGATATCATGGCCAGTACTTCAAGACTTCACCCCCACAGTCAGTTATTGGCAATCTAAAAAATAACACATTTACATTGTTCACATTCCATAGCATGGTAATCATAATTAATGATTAATTACACGCTGGGGGAAACAGGGGTATTACATTATCTCTGTAATGAAATCAATCAACATGTATCCAAGTTATCTATTACTGTGATCCAAATTATTTTTGGAACGAAATGAAAGCAGAGATATTATAATGAAATACACATAAAAAAATTCAGAAACAAAGAAATACAACAATACATGATTTCTATTAATGAAATAAATGTATAAAGATTGTAAAAATACAGAGTGCAAGACTCGCTAAATGGTGGAATATTTATATCTGAGAAGAGATGTGACGACTATGCTCATTCGTAGGAAGATGATTACTATGAGACTCTGAAGGCATTTTTATAATAAACATGAATGCCAAAACCCTAGACATCCAAAACCCTAACCCTGGGAGATGAAGCGCCAAAAGTCATGTGGGCCCCGTTGGGGTAAGTTAGTACATTAACTTCTCGAGGTCATAACGTTTGCGTATGATTTCCGTTTTAGGTGTGTGATAGCTTGTTGGAAAGGTATTTTTGAGGACTACGCATTATGTTATCAAAGTTAGACTATGTCTACAGTTTGATTGTGGCAAGCTAAGAAAATACTATTTAGGGCCCCAAAATGGCCCTGGAAGTACAAAAAGATGTGCTGACATGAAAAATTCCAAAATAAGCTAGTTGGAATAGGTGGGTAGCCACCAATATCCACTTGGATGTTGTGCAGAGATTCAGGACAACACCGGAAGTGCATAATCCATAATTAAAAAGAAATGTCCCCATTACAGAAAAACGTGTTGAACTGAAAACTGTCAAGACGAGCCAGTCGGGATTTGGAACATGTGGGTGGCCACCAATATCCACCTGGATCAATCCTCCCCTCTTAGGAAGCAATGGTATCCATTGCATTGAGTGCATGAAGTTGAGGGGAAAGCATTTTCTGAATCTGAATCTTAGTAAGTTGTGTACCTTGTTAGAGAAGTTGCGTTGGTTTGTATGTGGAATGTTGTCACGAACCTATTGCTAGAGAGGGTTGAATTTGTTCCACCAATCTGTTGTCTCCAAGATTGACAAGGCATTGTGTAGGCACCATTGTAGGTGAAGAAACAATATCTTACTTTGCTTATGCAGTCTGTTTTTGCTGGATAGAAGGTGTTGAGGCTGCAGTGGTTGTAGAGGCCTTTTGTGCATCCTTTGAATAGACTGTGAAGAGGATGAATTTTTCTATATGATAGATTACCTTGCAACAATATCTTGCTTTTCTTATGCAATATGTTTTGTCGGGAGTTTCTATATGATAGTTGAGGGGAAAGCATTTTCTGAATCTGAATCTTAGTAAGTTGTGTACCTTGTTAGAGAAGTTGTGTTGGTTTGTATGTGGAATGTTGTCACGAACCTATTGCTAGAGAGGGTTGAATTTGTTCCACCAATCTATTGTCTCCAAGATTGACAAGGCATTGTGTAGGCACCATTGTAGGTGAAGAAACAATATCTTACTTTTCTTATGCAATCTGTTTTTGCTGGATAGAAGGTGTTGAGGCTGTAGTGGTTGTAGAGGCCTTTTGTGCATCCTTTGAATAGACTGTGAAGAGGATGGATTTTTCTATATGATAGATTACCTTGCGACACTGTTTTGGTGGAACAGTAGTCAGAACTACCTCTGCTATCCTGTAGAGTTGACCCCCCAAAGTAATAATGACACTACAGGGTCAAGAATCATAAACGGCATGGCATTTCCACATATATGGTTGACCCAAAACAACATCATAGACATCAAGAAGGGAAACATCACACACTACCTCATCCTTGAAGGTTTGGATTCCATAGGACAGATGACATTGTTGGTTGACATGAAGATCTCGTCCCTGGTGAAGCCACCCGATGTTGTATGGTTGTGGGTGTGGTATTGTCGACAACCCCAACTGTTTGACGACCTCAGATGAAATGAATTTCTTATGGCTGTCGCTATCAATAATGAAATGCAACGGGGTCCCCTTCACCCACATCTATGAATGTAAGAGGTGCTCCCCCTCTTCAGGATCCTATGGTTCTTCTGGTTGAATTGTTGCGGTCGTGACAGTAGCAGTGAGGTCTACGTCGATGATCTGTCTATTTTCAATATTTTTTGAATCAATGTTCGGCTCGTTGTCTTTGACCTCGGCCACCAATGACTATTTCGAGCAACATTCATCGGTGTTGTGCGAGGGAATTTTGCGGAAGTTGCACCACTTCCCAATGTTATTCTTTGTCTTTCCTTTACCCTTATTTTCCTGTGTTTTGGACTGGTTGTCGGGAGTTTGTTGGTTAGGGCCATATTTACCATGTTTTAGTTGTTGCAGATTTGCAGACCCAAACTCCCATTTGTTCTGGTGCCTAAATTTCTATTGGATTTTGACAAGATATCGATAGGAAACTCTCAATGATGAGATGTTTAGTAAATCCATTTCGGTTTGGATGTATCTATGAAGAGCCACACGATATTTCAGAACCAGATGTCGCTCGGAGTCTTTGATGCCTAGCTTGGTGCGCAAGGTATGGAAATTATTTGTGAAATCTGGTATTGTTTTCCTCTTCTCTTTCCACAGTGTGGTCCATCTCATGTATTGGTCTTCGTAGTTATCAATAGGGTAGTATTGTTCATTGACCGCATCCACAAAACAATCCCAAGTGTTATTGGCCCCATATATTCCAGATTCCTCTGTGGAACTTTTCTCCCTGTAAGTTTCCCACCAATGTTTGACATGGGGGAGAGCCTTGAGGAGTGTGAAGGTGATATTTTCCCTGTCAAAAAAATTGTGAACAGAGAAATAACAGATTCAACCATTTTTCTAAGGCATCTGCATCTATCTGACCTTCAAATACGAGAATATCAAAATTAACTTGTACCTTGAAAGGAGAGGTTCCTCCAAATTCGTCGCTTGATGAAGATGCACATGTTGCTATGCGTAGGCGTTGAAGAATGTGGGAAAAATTATCCATCATTTCTTCCCTCTGTCGCGTGAGAGCTTACTCAAGCAATAAGTTAATAGAATCTTATGCTCTGTTGTTTTTCTTTCTTGCCACCATCAAGGGTTTATTGGGCATGCAAGAGAGATTGTCCTCAAGAGAGATAAGATCGAGACCCAACTTGCTATACTCAAACCTCATCGGGGACATGCACTGAAAAACGATCAAGAGCAGTCTTCTTTGATACTATTGATCCGGATTATTTTCGAAACGAAAGAAGAGATATTACAATGAAATACACATAAAAATTTCCATAAATAGATAAATACAACAAAACATTATAAAAATATAGAGTGCAAGACTTGCTAGAATGGTGGCAGCTTTATCTCTGAGAAGAGATGTGACAGTTACGTTCATTCGCAAGAAGATGATTACAATGAGGCTCTGAAGACCTTTTTATGATAAACATGAATGCCAAAACCCTATACATCCAAAAACCTAATCCTAGGAGATGAAGCGCCAAAAGTCATTTGGGCCATGTTCGGGTAAGTTAGTACATTAACTTCTCAGGGTCGTAACGTTTGCATACGATCTTCGTTTTAGGTGTGTGATAGCACGTTGGAAAGGTCTTTACGAGGACTACACATTATGTCATCAAACTCTGACTTTGTCTACAGTTCGACTGTGGCAAGCCAAGAAAACACTGTTTAGGGCCTCAAAATGACCCTTAAAGTACATAAAGATGTATTGACATGAAAACATCCAAAATAAGTTAGTTGCAATAGGTGGGCAACCACCAATATCCACTTGGATGCTATGTAGGGCTTTATGATAGCCCCGAAAGTGCAGAATCCACAATTACAAAGAAATGTCCCCGTTACAGAGAAATGTGTTGAACTGAAAATTGTCAAGATGAGTCAATTGGGATTTGGAACAGGTGGGTGGCCACCAATATCCACCTGGATCATACTATGCTCCCACGAATTTCTTGACATCGTCGAGTTAAGGGTCGCCTCTTTCAAATTGCAATTCCCCTTTTTTTTAATAAGAAAAACTCTTATAATAAATGTTGTCATGGACTCAAAGAACCCGTAGAGAGATTCTCTATATGGGCCAAGTAGAATTGAGGATTCGAAAACCAAATTGATTCTTATACATTGCAATAATTTGGAAATAGAGTGTACCTAGATGGGATCATTGAACTAGTTAGAGTGTTCCAACAATTGTCAATTTACTATAAAACCATTGTCAATTTGCTATAATTATTATTTGTCTTTATTAAAGAAATATTCAAAATTATTATTAAAAGGAATATATATATATATATATATATATATATATATAAGTTGTCTATATCATTTTGTTTTTCATCTTTAACTATATTTTTACTAATTTATTTTCTTTTAAAAAGAAATTCAAAATTACTATTAAAAAAAAATTACACATATGTCATCATACATAATTATATGTATATCATTTTGTATTAATCTAGTAGGAGGACACTTTGTATTAATGATAAGAGAAAAGCATAAATGCAATAATAATGAAATAAATGGATCGTAATAATGAGAGAACACATGACATTTTTACCTTTTTTTCTTAATTTTTTATATAAAAAGTACTAGGTACTTATAACCAAGTTTACTAAATGCAATAATAATGACATTATGGATAGTAATAATGAGAGAACACATGGCATTTTTACATTTTTTCTTAATTTTTTATATAAAGGGTACTAGGTACTTATAACCAAGTTTATTGATTATGTAATTAATTTCAAATATTGAAATAAGTGAAGGCAACAATAAGACTTTGAATATATCAACCAATGAAAAATGAGAAAAACAAATATTTTAATTATATCAAAAAATATATATTTGTTTTATTAAGTTAAACATTACAGTACACATATAAATTTAAAATACAAGGTAAATTAATGTCAAATCAATAGCAAACTCATTGCTATATTCTCTTGGCAGAGACTAATAAAAACTAGTGTAGCAACAGGGAATAAAAATGTAGAAGTACAACTCAAATAAAATGGGGGTAAATAAATTCCTCACTAAACAGTTTTATTCATTCATGTGTTCAGATATCCGCCAATTAAACCTCAAAGATTATCGAATCCCCATGCAAACAGACGGGAAGGGGTAACTCTTTTACTAAACTTGTGGCTCTTCTCAACAGTTTCTTATTGCCCCTGAAATGACCATGACCAGCAAAAGCCAACCAACTTATCTCATGATCTTACACAAAATTTGGCATTCCACTTGGCTTTACACAAAGGATTTTTATTTTTTATAAAAACACTTCCTTTATATAACAAAATATATAGTGCGACTTCTTCAAACTAATCCTTTTAAAAAATTGAAATCGTACTTGCTTCTTATAGCTTCTCGTTTTTAATGAATTGCCAAATAAATTTTAATTCATTTTTGAAAATTAAAAAATAAAAATCTCACTTCTGAACTTCTCACTTCTTCACATTTTTTTTTTAAGGTTTGGCTCCCCTCTTGGCAGCACCTCTTTTGACTACTGACAAAACCTTCCTTTGGGCGTGGAAAAACGAATAGTGGTATATCGACGACTACCTTTTCTAGTGAGCTCTTCTTTCCTTGTGGCCAAAGGATTAGCGTCCGGGGAACAGATCTCAACCTCTCCAGAATCGAAATGACTGCTAGGGTTTTACTGGGTATGAGTGACCCTTATCCATTATAACTCGATATAATGTCTAATGGGTTACTTCCAAATCACATCACCTCAGTAGAGGTAACATGTTGATGTCAAAATTGAAAATTTTCCGTTAGTGCAAACGATCTCTCTGCCACTGCCAGCCATGAATGGATGGATTAATTTGTAAATAAGAATAGACATGAATGTAAGATGGGAGCCATAAGCATCGAAGGAATTATGTCTAAGTATGAAACCAAACTTTATCAACACACTTTTATGATGGTCACTCAGAATCTCTGTCAATGGAGGAATCGAGAGACCTTGCCACTCTGATAATGGTCGACCACGCTAATGGGGTTGCCACTACTGCCAAAACTGGAACTGAATATCATCAAAATATTCTGTTAGAAAGCCTTGGTCTCGACCATCCTCGTTTTCTCAGCCATTGGCAAGCTGATATATCATCTCATTGAATACCACCTGTGATGGCAGCAAGGCAAACCCAATTTTCAGGCAAAAAAACTCATTGTAAAGTCTGTATCAAAAGTTAATGAAGGGGGGGAAATCTCAAACCCTGTAATATAAGATCTGTATCAAAAGTTAATGAAGGGGGGGAATTTCAAAACCTATAAAATGAAGAGTCCAATGTGGAAAATACAAAAATGCCCACATTGGAAAAGCATGTGCCTCGTACACCCATCTCATCTCGCACATATCCTTCTCAAGGATAACAAATGGAATTTTATAGTAACTGAAATTTTCATTTTCAATGCCCTAAGCAAAAGGAGACACGGCATAATTAACTTACGTTGAATATTACTTGTTAAACTCACTGCCTTGATATTTGTAAATTATATACGACAACAAAAAATTATTGATCGATTGTTGTCTAATCTCGAAACTGATAAAGTGAGAAGCAAAGAATACAGAGAAAGAGCAGAGCATAAATAGAATTCAGTATATTAGGTAAAATGAAGAAAAGAGTACAGAATGCAAGTAAAAGAGTACAATAGAAAAGGGAAACTAGCTGAGCTAAATAGGCTTAAGCAAATCAAGCAGTCTGGTCTCATGTGTCACCAGGGAACCAATTAGTTCATCTATTGAAAAACGCGACAGATCCTTGGATTCAAGGATTGCTGTAACAACCATTTTGAATTTCTTTGGTAAACTTTTGAGGACTTTCTCAACAATGCATTGATCAGTTATGGCTTCACTAGTTAATCTGATCTGGTTCACGATTCCCATGACTCTGGTCATAAACTGATCCACATTTTCAGACTCTGTCATTCTTAAAGTCTCGAATTGCGTCCTCAAGGTCTGCAGCTTGACTGTTTTGACCCTGTCATTGCTTTGGTAGGTTGATTTAAGGATGTCCCAGCCTGTTTTGAAGTACTAGCGCCTGTGATTTTTGAGAAAATCAAGTCATCCACTGAATTTTGAATCCAGAATTTGGCTTTATTCTCTCTATTCCTCTGTGTTGCCTGAGCAGTTCTCTGTTGGTTTGTCATGGCGGAAAGGTCTGCTAGATCTAGTTCCACATATCCAAGATCCACTGGATCCCAGCACTCTTGTGCTTGCAAGAAGGATCTCATTTGAAGAGACCAAAACTCATAATTCTTTCCAAGAAGAATCGGACCTTGAGTTGGTCCTAAATTGCTAGACGTGGCCATCTTTAAAGAATTTTAACAAAACAAAAAAGAAATTATTGGAAAATTTTGTGTCTCGCTGTTTCTTGTGCATAAAACCAGGTCTTCCAAGTTCTTGCAGTGACTTCGGAACTTCGCGATTCAGGATTTTGGGTTTTGCGACTTCGCGAACCCTAATATTGAGCTCCTATGAATCCTCGATTCCCCAATCTCTGAATTACCGAAATGTCGAATTGGTTTCAAGGATCAACGATCCTTGTTGATTTGAGATCAACGACTCAGATTATTTCGGGGTTTCGCGTTTCAAGACTTCAGGAGTTTGGCTGCAACGATCCTGGGTCCTTCTGACTCCCGGTGTGCGAAATGCCAAAATCTCCCATGTTCGTTCAATCACGACTTCTTCTTTCGCGATTTCGGGAATCAGGACTTCTTGTCTCACGACTCTTGCAAACTTGATCTCCCGATACCCGAATTCTTGGTAGATATAGATCTTTGACACTTGTCCTCCAAAATGGATGGCTCACTATCCTTTCGGGATTACGTGGGTCAAGAGTCCTGAACTCTTACCCTTGACATTCCCGGTAGCCGAAATGCCGAAGTGGCCTTCAACCTCTCTTCGAGAATCTCCCGATATCTTGATCGCTTGCCACGTGTCCTCCTGTTGGGTTGTCCTGATGCTTTCGGCGTTTCGGGACTTCATGACCCGGGACTTCCTGTGTCAATGACTCTTCCGCCTCTGGCACCCAGTATCTGAAACCTCGATGGGCTTCCGAATTTCTTGACACGCGTCCTCTAAATGATGGACGGTCCTGATCACTTCGGAACTTCGCAAATCGGGAGTTCGTGATGCAACGACTCCTCGATCCTTTGACGCTCTGGCTCCCGAACTCCAAAACCTCGACGGCTTCCGTATTTTTTCCATGCGTCCTCTCCAAGGATGGACAATCCCAACGATTTTGGGATTTTGTGACTTTGCAAGTTGACTTTTCTCCTGTGTGCTCCAGAGGACTAAACCTCGTGCACTTTCTCCCGGATCTGACGACTATCGGTCCTCTGCGTTGAATCTAAAGGGCTGAAAAACTTTTGCCTTTTCTGCACCTTCCTCGTCCTTTCTGAACTCGATTAATCGCCTCAGATCTGTCAACAGGACCGATCTTACAACTGCATCTATTCGTTCTTGGCTACTTTAGCATGTTCTTTGTTGTTCTTGTAAAGAGTTTCCCCTGAAGCAGGAAATTCGTGAATCTTTCACGAATCGAAAGACTTTCATGAATTCTTTAAATCTTTCTGCCCTCTGCAACAATCTTTCACGAGTTTGTGAGAATTTTCCGAATTCTTTAAACGTTTCTACCTTCTGCAACATTCTTTCACGAATTTGAAAGAATTTTGTGAGATCTTTAAATGTTTCTGCCTTCTGTAGCTATCTTTCATGAATTTGAAAGAATTTCGCGAGATCTTTAAACGTTTCTGCCTTCTGCAGCTATCTTTCATGAATTTGAAAGAATTTCGCGAGATCTTTAAACGTTTCTACCTTCTGCAGCTACGCCTCTTCAATCTTTTGAGCGTATTTCGCTCTGCTTCCTCGTGTGTGCTTTCTGCAACGATCTTTTGAGCGGATAACGGACTACAGATTTCTCTCCAGGCTTTGTGAAAAATCTAGCGTCCTATGCTCTCGTTCACAGTGTAAGCTCTGCGCTGTTGAGGATCGGGTTGCTCTCTAGACTGTGTGAAGAGGCTTACTACTGAAGCTCTGATACCATGATAAAGTGAGAAGCAGAGAATACAGAGAAATAGCAGAGCAAAAATAGAATTCAGTGTATTAGGTAAAATGAAGAAAAGAGTATAGAATGCAAGTAAAATAGTACGATAGAAAAGGGAAACTAGCTGAGCTAAATAGGCTTAAGCAAATCAAGAAAGGATAGTACCGCTGGTCAGGACAGCTAGCAGTGTACAATCAGACTATTGAGGTTACATTATATTTAACAGAAAGTGGTCCTATCAAAGATGGCACCTTCAAGATTATTTCGAGTAAATGGAGCCATTTTTGCATTCCTCACTCAAACTAGAAAGTAGAAAGGCATGAGCACAGGGAGTAAGCTAACTCGGGAGCAAATAGAGAACAGTTTTTCAGGTAAAAAAATGGGTCTGAATCCAACCAGATTTTCAAGGGTAGTCTGAGTTTTTTATGAATCAAAATTACATGTATTTCAAAACCTTATCTCAAGAGTTTTGCCCCATTTGGATCAAAGTACCATGCATTTCAAAACTTTACCTCGAGAGTTTTGCCCCATTTTAAACCAATCCAATACTCAAAAAATCAAACAAAATTCTGGATTGACCAAAAATTTAAAACCACACCACCAAAAAAAACTACCAAAAAAGTAACAATGAAGAGAAGATTGCTCCAAGTTAACCCATTCCTTAGCACGGTTCTTCCTCCATCTATCTTGGCTTTGGCTTTTTCTGTGACTTAAAATGGCACAATTTTAGCCAAACATTTGTTACAAGAGGTGCGGCATGTACACGTGTCTTTCAACTTGTTTGCAAGTATCTATTACATCATAAAGACTGAAATTTGTCCAGTAGCTTGTCTTATCAAATGACAGCGAAAATGAAAGAACAGGTCGTTTTCTTTCTTCATCAATTTCATACATTGAATGGTTAATCTATCTTGCCTTTTTCTGTGACTTAAAATGGCACAATTTTAGCCAAACACTTGTTACAAGAGGTGGCGGCATGTACATGTGTCTTTCAACTTGCTTGTAAGTATTTATTACATCATAAAGACTGAAATTTGTCCAGTAGCTTGTCTTATCAAATGACAGCGAAAGTGAAAGAACAGGTCGTTTTCTTCATCAATTTCATACATTGAACGGTTGACTAGAATTTCATAATAACAAAAGAAAATTCATGTGAATCAACAATTCATATATCTGAAACATCCATTAAAACCTGGACGATTATGAACTGAAGGCATTCATTTATTTTTTGATTTTAGAATTGCTTTCCAATCTATAAATTCAGTCACGGTGACTTTAAACTAGTAGAGAACGATTAGCAAAAACAGAGAATAAGCAGCCTTGCTGCTAATTTGTTTTATTACTTTACGATCTATGCAAGGATTAAGCAGCCTTGCCGCTGATTTCATTTGTTTTATTACTTTACGACCTATAAGGTTGCCTCTTATGGTTTTGTTACACCATATTTACAGCAAAAGGAGTACGAACATTATGTTTTCCATCGCTCCAAACGAGTGTACCGAAAGCATATCCTTTGGTGGCAACGTTGGTTGGTGTAAAAACTACATTGAAAGATAGCTTCTTGGAAGTTTCGGAGAAATGAAGAATTTCTGGAGAGACCTTCACATTCAACCCGGGAGGTGCATCGATGGTAACCTTATAAGTGGGTGCCTGATCAGGACCGAAGTTTGTGACGCTTCTGCTTATGGTTGTGCTCCCATTCTTCATACCTAACTTGGAGATGGCTATGCTTGGATAGTTCATGTTACTGATCAGATCCACATTTACACCAGATGGGCACTTATAGCTTTCATTGGCCGCGATGATCTTGATATTCTCAGAATCCAGACCGTAATTACACAAGAAGTGGAAGTAATCATCGATTGACGTTTCGTATACAAGTCCTGGTTGCAGAGCTCCGATTGGATTTACTACTCCGGCTCCAAAATCAAATGGCGTCCCAGGGATATCTGATTCATTAGTCAATAGTTTGCCCATATTGTTCCTTACAATAGCTGCCATATACAATGGAGTGCAGATGTTAGGAAAATAGATAGCTATGGTATTGGAAAGGGATTTTTTTTTAAAAGAGGACATATACTGACAGTGAATTAGCCAAATACCCATTACCGTTAAAATTGACCACAATCACTAGTTGAACTAACTCCGACTGTAAGTGATTGTAAATCAACCCTTGACTTTAAGGATGACCCTGAACTAACCCCTTGGATTAATTCTTTAAAAAAACTTGCATTAAGGGGCTATGCAATTCAAAGTATTAAATTGAATTTCGTCATTACTGAAATCATAAATATCCAGTACTTTCAGATTAAAAAGAAAGGAAAGTCTCCAGGCTTTGGTCAATCCGGTATTTGCATTACATGATAACATTTGAAGAATAAAACCTGATAAGTACCTGTTGTCATAAGGGCTGATCTGATAGCAGAGGAGCTCCAAGTAGGATTAATAGATTTTACAAATGCAGCAGCTCCAGTAACATGAGGAACTGCTACGGATGTTCCAGACATCATGTTAAATGTGGAAGGCGTCATCTCTGAAACAACTGTGTCCTCATCAGACTGATTGGGCGGATTCCATGCAGCAATTATGTTCACACCTGGCGCGCTGATGTCTGGCTGCGAGTATCAATTAAAAGACTCACGTTGTGATGATCACTCATAATTTGCTTCTGAACGTTAATTAAGCTAAACGGATTGTAAATCGGTCAGTACTTACCTTGAGAATGTTCTGGGTCAGCCCTCCAGGTCCTCTTGACGAAAAAGATGCAATAACAGGAGCGGGAATGTAATTTGTGACCACCTCTGTTAGAGTAATTGTTGCAACAGGATTTCTATAATGACAAGGCTTGGAGGATTATAAAGAGCCACACTGTAATTGGATTGTTCAAATGAATCATTCATCGATATTATCTTGTGACAGAGAATAGGAATAGTGGGCGAACGCACCTGTTTGATTTTATGTAAGAAAATATCTCCGTTGCAGACGTTTTACTTACTGCAGTCGCTGGAAAGGTACCGTAATCAAATGCTTCAAATATCTGTATATCGTCCACAACGACCATTCCTATGCCTCCCGCGTCCTGGACTGCTAATTTCATGATATACCTCGATGCAGCTGTGTCATTCGCTATACAGACCACAACGTTTCCTTTCGCTTTGCTTGCGTCTAAGGAATCTAGAAGACAATTGCTGCGGAATACCTTCGTCAGGATTTCCCCTCTCCATGAAAAATATAATTATAAAATCCCTACAGTGTATAGTTTAATACCCCTACGTCAAATCGATGTTAGAAAATTGATGTAATTTACCTAGTTTAATATCCCTACGTCAAATCGATGTTAGAAAATTGATGTAATTTACCTTGCGGCTACTGGATAACTGGACTTGTCAGGAATGCTTCCTGCGTACACAAGCGGGTGCACGGCCGAGTGGCTGAGATTCGACATGGTGATGCCCTTACCCTAAATGCACAGTACAAATCTTTACAGCAAGATTCCCAAAATAGTGGGTGTAGAAATCATGAAATGTGTTATAATTTATATGCATTTTACAAAAGGTTTGTTATAGAACCAATCTAAATCTGTTTGATCTTCAGAGTTATTGCCCCAATTCGAGAGCGTGACAAAGTTGCATTTTATTGCAGGTTTAATCGACTTCTTTACTAAATAGTCTTTAATACAATTAGCAACAAGCATGAAATTATGACTGTCAAAACGGGCACAAGTGCTCTTGAATGATCGAATCTATTAGTGAAGTGCTGAACAAATGAAAGTACTAATTGCTGTGTAAAGTGAAGAAACATAATAATATTGGGTTTGTTTTCCCTTGTTCTCACCTTAATAATCTTACCGTTGCCCAACACAACGTTTGATAGGAATTCCCGGTCGATTGAGGTCGCTCCAACCGTAAATATCCATGGCGCAGCATTGACGACTGTTTGAGAATCAGGTCCCTCGTTTCCCGCAGAGGATACAACCAGAATTCCTTTCTGAGTAGCATGAAATGCTCCTATGGCTATTGCATCCTTCACAAAATCGGCCTGATTGCTGGACCGAACTCCAATTGAGATGGATACAATATCCACTCCATCTTTAACCGCATCGTCAAAGGCAGCTAAAATCTGTACACCTGGACACCCATAATCCAGCCCGCACACCCTATACATGGCAATTCTGGTAGAGGAACTGGCGGATCCACCTCTGGCTGTTCCATTAGCGAGACCATTATAGTTTGCATTGTCCACAAAGCTGCCAGCTGCAGTGGCAGCTGTATACGTCCCATGGCCCTGATAATCTCTTGCAGTCCTTGATTCTGGCCATATTGATTTCGGTTTACTATTTTTCTTCAAATCATCGTCCTCTCCGCCTGAGTAATATCTTGCTCCAATTATTTTCCTGTTAAGACAACTATATCCTTTTAGCTATAAATCACACCAGAATAGAAACAACGAACTTATTTCAGTTGTATAGATCACCTGTTGCAGTTGGAAACGTTGAAATTTTCTCCCTTAACGCACGCTCCCTTCCACCGCGAAGGAACAGGGCCCATACCCTTATCACTGAAGCTGGCTGCTTCCGGCCAAATGCCTTCACAAAAATGATTATTTTCGGATAAGTTATATGAATTGTAAAGAAAATATACAAATAAAAAATCATTGCATTTATAACTATTATCAGATGGACAATATTTTCTGCTTTATAACTATTATTTTCTGCTTTAAAAGAAACATGGTCGTTCAATTTAGTAATGAACATATATTTCGAAATTTGCCCTCACTCCAATTGACTGAATCAAACTGAACTAACTCAGGTGGAGTTTCAGAAGCGAATATGGCATTATACCTGTATCTAGAAAGCCTAGTATGATATCGGTGCCAGAAGACTTCGGTTTTCTGTAAGAAAACCCTGGCATGGACAAATCCTTTTCTAAGTAGTCCCATGAGTGTGTTGTATGAAGGTTTAACACTGTATCGGGGAATACTGATAATACTCCTGGTTTCCCTGCTAAAGCGTGGGAATATGTCAGAATAGGAGCCTGGGGCCTTACTAATTAAGAACAACTCTTGGGTAAGGAGACGTACCAACTAATGTAGTCGCTTGTTCTTTGGATAATACTGCTGCGAATCCATTAAAAGCATAAGTGTAGCTACGCACCAGCGATTGCTTTGCGTGTCTCGGACTATAAAGGTTCAAATACCCCGCACATAAATATAAGAAAAATAAAATCATTTGACAGCGATACCTGTTAAATTCTCAAATTTGAATGTTTCATTTGATACCTTTCGAGAACAGACGAAAGAACCTCCAGATGACTCGTTACAAGATCTTCTCTATTATTGTGGGATAAACTCCCCATGTAGACAATGTGCACCTGCATGCAGAGTGAAATTAGCGACATTCTGAGTAATGTTGCAGCAAAAGAGAAGGATTTTGAATAAATTGAGACTCCGCACCTTTCCATCCTCAGCAATCACAGGGCCGAACAGGAGACTGCATAGAAAAACCAATGCAAAATAAAGCTTAAGCCCCATCATTAATATTTCCCACTACTATCCACTCCAATCTGCTCAATCTAGATGAGAATGGTCTCTTGTAATACTTTGCTGGAGGGTGGAGCTTAATAAAGGGCAAATGAGATAGAGCATAGTGATGGGTGTCTCTAGTGGATCTGACGATGGCATTTGCGATTTAGATTTGTGCAAATCTCAATCTCGATGCACGAGCTGGAAATGCCAATGTTGAATGGACACGCTTATTGTGTTAAAAATGTCGCAACCGCGTCGTCAACTCGAGAATGTACGAAATGCAGATCATAAACTATGCATATATTGCCTGGCATCCAAGCCTTTTTGCGGAGTCTTTCTAGATGTTTGCTTTCCACCTTGTTTTATTCGTGCATACTTCAACAATGGCGGGCTGGTGGAGGATCGAATCTTAAAAGTTAAATGGAAAATGGAAAGTAGACTTTGTTTTACGTGCACTTGAATACGCTGTAAGCCGTTTTTCAAAATGGAGTCCATCTCTCCCGATGGGACAAATTCTCTCACGCCGCCGTTGATTTCTCTTTGTGGACTCTCGATTCCTTCTCTGCTGTCTTTTCCTGTGTTCCTCAGCCCCTAGTTCAAGTTCAACGCGCTTACCCTTTTGCCTATAGTTTCATCGCTGTGTGTTGTGCCTCTTTTTCGATAGGATAATTTCTCTTTTCCAGCTGTTGATTTCTTTGACGACTCCCGGTGCCTTATCCGTCGTCCTTCCCTTCATACCTCGGCACCTGGTTAAGCGCACCCACCCTGTTTCCTGTTTTACAGTTGTGTGTTGCGTCTATCCTCTGCATTCGTTTGGTTCACGTACCAGCTTTGTTATCCTTGTTTGCTATTCTTGTCTTTTTCCATGCGAAACTTTTGGCCTTTGTGGACAATAAAGTAACACAAGCTTGTTTCTCATCTAAGAAACCAATGAAATGGTACATGGTTTCAATGTTCTTTGACTTTTCATGAAACACGGGATTGTTAGTCAACATTATACAAAATTAATTATCACAATAAATAAGTCATCTAAAAAACCAATGAAATGGTACATGGTTTCAATGTTCTTTGACTTTTCATGAAACACGGGATTGTTAGTCAACATTATACAAGATTAATTATCACAATAAATAAGAGTAGGACTCTTTTCCATTACTCCAAGATCAAGAAGCAATTTGTTAAGCCATATTACTTCACAATAGCCTTTGTGGTCAATAAAGCAACACAAGCTTGTTTCTCATCTAAGAAACCATGCTAGAACCTTATCAATCTTATGGAAAATAAAGAAAGCACTTCCATTTACGCCTATGGCGGATCAATTTGTAGGGGTAGCACAAGTTTGAATCCAAATGTTTCATCTTTCATAGTAGAAATTTTGTCACTAAGGACTTTTAAATTTGTTTCTTACTAATCTTTTTCTTGTGACATTTTCTTGGAGTCATGTACATCATTTGACAATGTTGTAGGTAGCCCATGTGGTTGGTGTAAGGCTATACAATTGTTTCATCTTCCATAGCAGAAATTTTGTCACTAAGAATTTCTAAATTTGTTTCATACTTATCTTTTTCTTATGAAATTTTCATGGAGTCACATACCTCATTTTGGGAAGTAATAGGGCTTGTTATAGGACTGGAGATGACTAGGTGTTGTTCCCATGCTACCCTAGCTACATCAATGTTGGATTTGTGATCCCCATGGACTGGAGATGACTAGGTGTTGTTCCCATGCTACCCTATCTACATCAATGTTGGATTTGTGATCCCCATGGAACATCCTCCAACAAATATATTTTTGCTTGTGCACACTCCATAATCTCATCATCACTATCATACTCACTTTCCTCATTCCAATCCTACTCACTATTCTCAATTTCATTATCTTCTCCATCACCTTCTTCAATTACTATGAGGTTTCCATCCATTTTCTCTTCCTCATCAACATGAACATGTGATTTCTTTATAAGGAATGTTTTCACAACCTACTCCAAAGATTCCAATATTTTCACTAATAGTTCATATGCTACCAATACCTTTTACCCACTCAAAAGTCTTTTGTTCTAAATTAAATTATTCAATACTTTACCTTGGCCAAGGGTTTTCTCAATCCCCTTGGGCTACCTCCAAAGCTTCCAACTTAACTACAAATTTCTTCATTCCTTCACATGCTTCTTCTAAGGCCTCTTCTTCATAATACATTCTCTAGCTAAATCTCCCAAGCTTCACTCTCCTTTTGTATGCCATCTTGGCACTTTCAATGTCTAGCTTCCCCTTCACACTTCACATCTCTACCTAGCTTCATTGTTGGAGTTGTCTTCAAATACCCACTTCTCTAACATTCCATTCGAATTTCTCTACAACAATTCAACCTAGCTTCCACCCTTACTAGAACTATTGTCTTCTCAAATTATTCAAACTTCACTAGACAACTCTACCCACAATCACAACTATGGAGTTGTCTTGATCTTCCACACATCCTCCACCCAATTACAACTAGAGTTCTCTTCCTCCTCATGCAACTCTACCCAACAACCTCAACTATTGGAGTTGCAAATATTCAACAAGATACACCTACTCTAATACCAAATTGATGGCGAGCTTCCCTTACAAAATTCCAACCCCATAAATAATAGATGCAAGAGAACCACATGCTCTGAAGATCCTAGAAACAACAACTCTAAAAGTGAAGCCAATTAAGAATGATAATTAAAACATAGACAAAGGAAACTTTCATTATCAAAGTGACCTAGAAGTCCTTTCTATTAACTTCAAATTATTTTTTATGAAATTTACACTTACAATCCTTTATGGGATTTCAACATCTTTGAATGTACAATGGAATCAAAGTCCCTTCAAATTTTTAGATTACTAAGCCTGTTGGTCTCAATCTCAGCCAGATATAAAAAATAAAATTTACAACAATTTTGTGAAACACAATATCTTCCCTATACTTACTACTCAAAATTCTTCTTCTATAACTCCTTCTATTCATGTTAATATCCTACTCATAACTTTGAGATCTTCCTTGTATTCTTCATTGAATCTTCATCCTTTCTTCCATTATTCTTTTCTTCTTCCCAAATTCTGCTCCCTCATTTTCCTTTCTTCTTCTACTCTTTCCTTCCTTTCTCCTTCCTTTCTTCTCTATCACATTCCTCTTCTGTAATGACCCTTTCCGAATAGGAGCTCCAGAGAGGAGGCTAAATGGTCTAAATAGCCCCATTAGACTATAGCTAGGGCAAGACAGGGATAAACAAGGTTACTAGAGGAAATTCCAGTCAAATGTGTTATAATCAGAAAGTGACATTGAGTTAAAAGTGGCTAAAAGCGCTTTTAAGCCAACTTGAGCTAAAAATAGAACAAATGAGATAAAATTATAAGTCAACAGGGAATTAGGGTTTCAGGAAGCTATAAGAGAAGGTACAACAACCTAATTCATCATTATGTAGATTTAGACTTGTCATTGAGGAGAGAGGCACATCTCAAGAGAGATAATTCAGTGGATTCCAGGAGGAATACACCAGTGGATGATTTCGATGTTGAGAGACACACCCTAGTCACTAGGGAGATCACACAGGTCTTCCATCGGTCTTCAGCAACAGTTCTACAAGATTCAACAACAGGGGGACACTTGTTCAAGGAGAGGGCACAACGTTTGAGAAGGTTTAGTGGATCGACTTGTCCCATTCAGGGAGAGTTCAAAGATTCCCCTTCGACCCAGTTGAGAGGAAGGCTAGGCGCATCTTTTTCCTGGTTTCTTGTCAGATTTTGACGGAGGAATCATTTGGGGTGCATTTTCCAGTCATTGGGAGTGTGACATTTGGGGAGGACACATTCGTGGTTCCCGAGCGATGATCAGATCAGATCCACAGAAACCCTTTTGACCCATTTCATAGTAGGCTAGGGAGATTAGTTTGAGACACACATCAGTCGATTCTGATGGTGGAATCACTAGGGCACAGTTTTCCAATAGCATAGGGGCGCATTCCGCCAGGGGGATCCATCCAGGGTCTAGACACACCAACAGAGGGGCTGGTCAGTCACTAGGACTGAGAGGGACAGCAGGGCACACTATTTGGGACAATTTCCAGGTTGATCTGAGAGGTCTAGCCACCAGGGCAAAGTTTCCAGACTTGCAAGAGTTACTATGTGAGTTTCCATAGCTCCATATCATCCATTGATCCAACAATCTTCATCTATTATCAGGCATTATTTTTTAGTTTGATTATTGTATTCCAGTTAAGATCCTTTTTTCATTGATCTAGCCAAGTGATTCTTTTTATTCAGCTACATTCGGAATTTGTACTCCGCGGAGATATGATAATATAATCTGTGTAGTCTTTTTTCATAATGATTATTTGTATGCTCATTTATATGTTGTAAAACATTAATCATACACACATATTAGCAGAGATTCCTAGACTAGTCGAATCTAGGATATTACAATGGTATCAGAGCTTTAGTCTTGTCAACCTGTGACTAAAGACGATGAGTGCAACAGAGGACCCAGGGGGTCATGAGAACGTAGGTGATGAGAATGTCACTTACAACATATGCAAGGAGGGAAGACCTAGATATAATTTCCCCCATTTTCCTCCCATCTCATAGGAAGAGGAAGAGGAACACATGGAAGCAGCGAGAAGGGGAGAGCGTGAGGTTGAGCATGAGGCAGAGAATATGTTAGGAGACAGATATGAGAGACCATAGAGCAGTGGTAAGGCCCCCATGGAACCAAAGGCATCCTTCATGCAGGTACTCAACAATTTGGTAGTCAGACAGTAGACCATGACTCAATCCTTGGTGCAGATGGCTGATAGGTTGGCTATAATGGGCACACAAGCCCCACATGCAGCGCCGAGGAACTCAGGGGCAGGTAGTAGACCCCAGTCACCTACTCGCACATACACATCTTCGAGTAGGATTCCCAAGCCATTGTTCCCTAGTTTTTAGAGGGAAACCCCAACAGCAGCATAACAGTAGATCGCATAGAGGCCAACCACTCAAGCAGAGGACATTGCAGAATACAGAAGGGAATATTCATCATTGGGCCATGACTTCCATTAGGACATGACCTTGGTCGTGTATTGTGGACTCAGACTCAGGAACTACCCCAGAGAACCTCAGAGAGGAGGACAACAACAACAACAGGGACATAACATTGATTTCATATGAAAAGTTGGTAAACTCATTATACCTTCTTTTGATGGATCGTCGAAATGCATAGCCAGAGCTTGGGTACAAAATCTAGACGCTTACTACAATTTCAACCATATGACCGAGACAGAATCCATCAGTTTCTCTACCCTACACTTGGAGGGTGAGGCACACGAATGGTGGCATCATGGACTGGTGACATTGGGACACAACCACATCACCTCCTATAGGGAGTTCACAGAGAGACTCATGGACAAGTTTGACAGGAGGGATCCAAAGATCCATTTCAAGGATCTAGCCCAATTGAGAGAAATTGGCACAACAGAGGCATTCATCACAGAGTTTCAGCAGGTGGCAATGACAGTGATAGATATATCTGAGCCCGGGATGATCATGTCATTCACAAAGGGGCTCATAGAACCCTTGAGAGGATGGGTGAAGGTATACAAGCCTCACACCTTGCAGGATTCCATCTTACGCACTTGAGATTTGGTAGACTTGGCGCCGAAGACTAAAACCTTTTCCATACCCATAGAAGGACTCAGACAGGAAATCATTCTAGAGAGAATGGAAGGGAAAGGAGAAGTTGGATGATGAGACGAGGCAAGAGATTATGAGGAAGAATCTCTACTTTGTAAGTTTTAAACCTGTGAAGTAAAGCAATGCGTATAGATTCTTAAGACAAAAAGAAATTAATCAATCGCTCATTCACATAATACACAGAGATTTATATCGAAAACCCTCAATCGGGGAAAACCTTTCTTATATTCATTATATCGAATTTCACTATTCACCATACAATATATAGAATGTTTTTAGGTATTCCGTAGATACCAAAACCTTAATCCCTTAATCCGAGATTAATTTAGAAAACCGCTAAAAATAGCAAAAACCGTCGAAAAAACAATTTCGGGGCGCTATGCTGAACGTTGCACGTAACCAGGGGGGGCATACCTGGCCCCCTTGGGACCCCCCTAGGAAGTGCCCGACGTGCACGACACAAAGAGCATGACTAGATGGATCGTCAGATGCATTTTTCGAATCTGGTACGCCCACACACACACATGTAAAGAATATAACACATACCCAACATTCTCCCACTTATTGTTTTCTTTCAATCTAGGGGTCCACAGGATTATATAGTCAACAATCCAGGATAGAAATTCCCATTGTTACTCTACACTAGGAGAACTTTTATGTTCTCATAGACTTTGTCAATGAATATGTAACATTCTTCAAAGTGTCAATCTTTTCCAGCAACACCTTCTTTTCCTCAACCATGTCTCTCACAAAGTGATACTAAACATCAATATTCTTTGTCTTTGAATGATAAGTTGGGTTCTTTGCCAAGAAGATTGCACTCTTTCTGTCACAATCTAATCTCACTTCTTGTTGTACCAACCTAATACATGAACACAATCTTTGTAACCATACTGCTTCCTTGGTTGCATGAGTGGCTGCCATGTATTCAACTTCTGTAGTTGAGAGTGCCACTACAGCCTGTCTTTTGCTGATCCAACTGATTGCTCCTCCAAATAGGTTAAACACATACCCACTTGTATATCTTCTGTGATCTAGATCTCCATCCCAGTTTGCATCAACAAAGCCATGTATGTCCACCACTCTGTCCAATCTTGGTCTTCCTTGGTATCACAATCCATAATTGGTAATGCCATGCAAATACCTGAAGACCCTCTTTACTGTTGTCCAATGCTCTTTCCCTGGTTTTGACATATACCTGCTCAAAACTCCCACTGCATGTGCAATGTCCGGTCGAGTACAGACCATTGCATACATCAAACTTCCAATGCACTGTCATACGGAACATGGGACATGTCCTCTTCTTCTTCCTGTGTCTTGGGACACTGATCTACAGATAACTTTACACCTATAGGGATAGGAACCTTGACCGGTTTACTTCCATGCATATTAAACCTCTGCAATATTGTTTCAACATATTTTCTCTGATTCAACCAGAGTTTCATGTTTGCACGATCTCTTTTAATTTCCATTCCCGGAATGAAGTTAGCATCACTGAGATCCTTCATGTCAAATTTGGAGGATAGCTGCGTTTTCACCTCCTTGATAACATCCATGTTATTTCCTACCAACAACATGTCATTAACATACAACACTACATAAATGAAGTGATTACTAACCTGCTTGGAATATACACAGTGATCAGCCCCGCTTCTCACAAATCCCAATCCAAGGATGTATGTGTCAAACTTTTGGTACCACACCCTAGGTGATTGCTTCAGATCATATAGTGACTTCTTTAGCTTACAGACCAACTCTTTCTTTCCCTTCACTACAAATCCTTCTGGCTGCTTCATGTAGATTTCTTCTTCCAGATCCCCATGTAGGAATGTTGTCTTCACATCCATCTGTTCCACTTCAAGATCAAAAGAAACATCAATAGATAAAATAAATCTAATAGAAGTTAACTTAGAAATAAGAGAAAAAGTCTCACCAAAGCCAATTCCCCCTACCTAGGAATAACCTTTTGCTACTAACTGAGCTTTGTATTTCTCCACTTTTCCTTCTACATTAAAATTCTTCTTAAACAACCATTTGCTACCAACATATTTTCTTCCAGCTGACAACTCAACTATATCCCATGCCTCATTCTTATCGAAGGCATCCATTTCTTCAACCATGGCCTTATTCCATAGTTTATTATCCTCTGAATTCACTACTTCCCTGACAGTTCTGGGATCATCATCTGTAATAGATAAAGCAAAATTGGAACGGACAAGTGGACTATACCTTTCTAGTTGCCTTTTTTCCCTCATTGATCTCCTCAATACTGGGGTATGAGGTTCTTCTTCTTCTTCTGCTTCATCTTCTTTAGATGATTCAGATTTTGCATCATCCAACTCCAAATCTATTTTCTCAGGTTCTTCTTTCCTTGGTAGGAATTCCTGTTTGGAAACATCTTTTACCTCTCTAAAAACAACATCCCGACTATAAACAGTCTTCTTAGTTTCTGGGTTCCAAATCTTATAACCTTTCACACCATCTTTATAACCAACAAAGATACACTTTTTAGCTTTATTATCCAGCTTACTCCTATTTTCCTTTGGAATATGTACATAATCATCACAACCAAATACTCTAAGATGTTCAAGAGAGGGTTTCTTGCCAGTCCATACCTTGTGTGGAGTTTTATCATTCTTTTAGCGTCATAAGTCACTCCTGGATTGCTTGCAGGAGCAGAGCCCAACGACCATCAGTTTTATGTCACGATAGATTTTAATGGGTGATCAAATGAGTAGAGACTCGGGGAGATATCACTCTAACTCGGGGACTGGGTCTGGTATGTAAGGAACAAAGGAGGTCTTGATCTAACTTCAGTCACTGAGTTGATTTAAAGATGAGCAGGTTAAAGACTTGGTGAGAGAAGTGAACAAACTACCTCAGGCGATAGACCTTTCAATAGTTTGTAGAAGAAAAACTCTGAATGCAAGATCCTCTTGGTTCAGGGCTTCGAGAAATTGAAAGGGGGACTTGACTGGATCCTCCAATTCCAAGTCATTCAGCGCTAAGAAAATCACAGGGACCGATTAGAAACAATGCAACTGTTACAGTGATCCAACCTACATCATCCTATAATAGTTACAACTCAACTGGATCCTCCAATTCCGAGCTGCTCTAATACAGTGTAAACAAAGACATGAAAGAAACTGACATTCATAAGGCAAGAAGTCTCAAAAGTCCAAACATAACCAGGAATAACAGTGCTTCATTAAAGCTTTACAACCGGGAGCCTTGCTCAACCATCGATCATTACAAAATACAAAAACTGTGTCTATATACTCAGAAAAACTCACCTAACAGAGGCGTGCTCAATCACCCAAGGCTTGGTGTCCCTTCAACCGAATTTGGACGGATATTCTTCATCACACGCCATCTTAACTGAGCATGGCTCTTGCAAGGGAAGTAGATGAGCCATTAAATGCCGAGTTGGTGTGTGCAAACCTCTCTGGCTATTCGAGGACTCGGCATGGCTTCTTTGGAAAAATTGGTACACAGGCCCCCCTTGGGCAGACAACTTGCCAGACCCTCCATACCTTGCACTTAATGAATGAGGAGAGGTTTCAACCACCCCTTATCACCTTCATTTACTCTGAGCGAAAACCAGGATTGAGGTCGAATCAGATGGTACCTGGAGATCATGATGATCCCTTCTGTGAATAAACTCGACGCCTTTGACCCCTCTTGCAAAGCTCTTTTCTTTCCCAAGTGACCATGGGCTATGACCCTGTGTTTATTCTCAAAGGCGCTTTCGGTGTTCGTGAATAGGAAGGAGCCGATCCTTGCTCATCACAATCGTGATTAGTGAAAAGGTGAGGAGCCTAATCACGCACCAGGTGTCCCCTTTGGATGGACGGCTGAGACTGCTCTGTGATACTGTGGGCCCGACTTTGGGTTCTTTCGGCGCTTCGGGGTTCGAGGTTTAGAGATGTAGAATGAAATAGAACCCTCACCCTTCGAACTCGCGAATGCCAAAAAGCCGACGTGACTAGATCACATGCCACGTGTCCTTTGGATGGACGACTGCTACCCTTTCCTGCACACAATATGGGCACTATCCATTGCACTAATCTCGACGCAACTTTGCTAACCGCGATTTCCCGCCAACCGTCGATCTACTCTTATGGATGAATCTGCACCATCGACAATATAATCTAGCCCACTTACTTGCTTGAAAGCCTAAAATGAGATTTTTTCGTGCTGTGCTCGGGCGCTTCTCGTGCAACTTGCAGATCTCAATACTCTTGTGCCTAGGACAAGAACTGTTACTAACATTAGGCTCCATGGGGGATAGAGTCGTCCCTATGATGCTCTAAGGACTTATTTTGCAGCTCCAATGCCTTGTTGTTGGGCTATGGGGTCATTTATTTAAAACTTAAAGGCGGAAAGAAAAATAATATTTACAACCGCAAAAGAGCCATGTGTGGATCAAGAGAAAAATCTTTTTAGGAAATGCCCATTCATAGGGCCATTGAAAACTTCTTGATCCTTCAAATCCCATACCCTGTAGGTATTATTCGAGAATACTTTGGATACTTTGAAAGGCCCGATCCACAAGGCTTAGAATTTTTCATGCTTGCCTTTATCTTGTTTAGGAGCATCCTATTTCAGTACCAGGTCTCCTATCTGAAACTCCTCCTTCTTGGCCTTCTTATCAAAAACCTGCTTGACCCTTTGCTGATGGTCCTGAATTCTGCCCATTACCTGCTCCCTGACCTGCTGGACTTCCACTAGCTGATGAATTCTTTTGATCATGTCATCAGGCTCCTCTTGATGATCTTGGAGGAATTTTGCTACAGGAATGGCTAAATGAGAAGGGAAAACAGCCTCTACTCCATAGACTAATTGGAAAGGAGAGATGCCTATAGATCTCTTTGTGGTCACTCAATCGGACCATAGAGAAAATTTCAATCTTGAATGCCATGCCTTCTTGTTGTCTTCCAACAATCTTTTAATGATCCTTATCAGGCTTTTGTTGGAGGACTCTGCTAAACCATTGCCCTGGGGATAGTATGGGGTGGAGTGAATCAGTTTGATCCCAAATTGCTCACAGAACTTGGCTAACGGCTCATCCCTGAAAGAGGTTGCATTATCAGTGACAATCTTACTTGGGCAGTCGAATCTTGTGATGAGGTCTTCCAGGAATCCAAGGATTACCTTGTGGGAAGCGCTCCTGGTGGGGATAGCTTCAATCCACTTGGTAAAGAAATCTATAGTAGTTAGGATCCATCCGTGTTTCCCACTAGAAGTGGGGTGAATTTCTCCAATGAAATATAGGCGCCATTACTGGAAAGGTCCTAAGACAACCACAAGATTTAATGGCAAGGATTTGAGCTATGGTTTTCCTGCAAATCTTTGACATTTGATGCAGGCTCTGACCCTTCCGCAGACATCATTGAATATGGTGGGCTAGTAGTATCCATCCCTTAGTATTTTGTAGGCTGTGGTTTTCCAGAAATGATGCCCTCGACATAGGTCGTCGTGAAATTCAACCATGATCCTGTCAACCTCTTGCAAATCTACACATTTCAAAAGTAACCCCAGGGGGTCTTTCCAATATAAAACTTGATCGATAAGATAGTATCTGACTGCTTTGAGCTTAAGAGCTTTTTTCTTTTTTCTTTGCAGGCCGTCTGGAGGCTGCAACTCTTGCAGAAAATATATGACATCCTTATACCAGGGACATCGAGCTAACGGGGGCTCCCTTTGAGGGTCTATTTCAGACAGCCAACCCTGCTAGATTCCTGAGCATTTGTTGATGAAGCTTACCCCCAAAGCTTGGCAATTGGCTTCAACCAACAGCTTGGCTAAACCTTGACCTTTGATCAATTTGGTAGGCTTTATTTCCAGGTCAAATTCCAGAATCTTGGCTATCCATTCACTCCTCCTCCCGTCTATGTCAGGCTGAATAAGAATGTCTTTAACAACAGCTGAGGGGACATAAGCGATGATTTTTGACTGTAGGACATATATTCTAAATTCCTTGAGAGCCTTTACCAGGGCATAGGCCTACTTCTCCATAGTGTCATATCTGACTTCGACATCCCTCAATGCTCAGTTGAAATAGGCAATAGGTTGTTCTAGCCCGACCTTGTTTGCATGTAACAAAACAACAGCCACCGTGTCAGGTGAGGCAAAGGAGAAAATAAGGAAATTATTTGAGTAGTCGGGACTGATAAGCACAGGGGCTTCAGTCAGGGATTTCTTTATTTTCTCAAAGGAATCTCGTGATTCAGAAGTCCACCTCACTTCATTTCCTTTCCTTAACATGGCTGTTATAAGTTTTACCTCCTCAGCAAAGTTAGGCACAAACCTCCTCAAAAAATTAATCTTACCAAGGAAAGATTGGACCTCCTTCTTGAACCTCGGGATTGATAAGGCTTGTATTGCCTCAACTCTGCTAGGATCGATCCTGACTCCTTCTTGGACCTCGGGATTGATAAGGCTTGTATTGCCTCAACTCTACTAGGATCGATCCTAACTCCTTCCGTTGATACTATGCGGCCTAGTAATTTTCCCTCCTGCATGGCAAACAAAGATTTCTTGGGGTTTAATGAAATGCCAAAACTCTTGCATTTCAGGAAAACCTTCTTGAGATGACAACAGTTTTCTTTATCAGATTTTGAAAATACTGTGATGTCATCCAGATAGATGACCACAAATTTATCCTTTTCCCCAATGAAAGATATGTCCATGGCACGTTGAAACATTGCCCCTGCATTCATTAATCCAAACGGCATCTTGGCATACATGAATGTGCCCCATGGAGTGGTAAATGTAATCTTTTCCCTGTCCTCAGGCAGAACAGAGACTTGATTGTATCCAAAGAAACCATCGATCATGGACATCCTGGATGCTCTTGTTACCCTCTGCAGTATGTATTCATTTTTGGTAAGGGGCAGTTATCTTTTCATGAGCTCTTGTTCAGGTTTCTAAAGTCTACACAGAGTCTTATTTCTCCATTTTTTTTCCTTACTGGTACCAAGTTGGCCACCCACTCTGAGTATCTCAGTGGTACAATGATCTGGGCCTGTAGCAGCTTCCTCACTTCCCTCTCCATAATAGGCAGCAGTATAGGATTGATCTGTCTTAGTTTCTACCTAAACGGCTTTGCCTCCCTTTTCAACGAGATTTTATGTTTAATGACAGAAGTGTTATATGTTTTGAGATCTTCATAGGTACAGGCAAACACATCAGCAAATTCCCTCAAAAGTCCAACGTATTCAGACCTCTGCTCCTTTGTCAAGCTTCTTGACAATTTGACAAACTTGGGCTCACTCTTAGTGCCAATGTTGCATTGAATAGTACCAGCGTCATCCTCCAAGATTTCCCTCTTTAATGACACATCATTTTTATCAAAAATCCTTTCCAAAGGAACCAGTCCCCTTGGGATATGGTTGTTGGGGAGTTGCACAATGTTTTGCTCTGCTATTTTATTCAGAAGCTTACCCCCATCAAGCTCTTTTTCAGAGATGGAGTCTTGGTCGATATGAATCTCTGAAAATTCTTCAACAGTCTCCAATAATTTCTTGATCTCGAGATCATCCTCGAATACCTTCCAATGTTTGACGTTGTCAAGTATGGAGGGCCTGTATTTTACTTCCACATCATATCTGAATTTGGGCAGCAAGGGTACTTTGAAATTGCTTGCTGATGTAGCCAATGAATCTTCCATTGTGTTTTTCTCTCTTGGGACAAAAGAAATGTTGAATGCCAAGAAGAAACTGTAAATTAAGTCCCATACCTCATTTCTATAGCTTCTGAGTCGAGGATGCTTAGCCTGATAAGCGTTCCTAATATGTTGGACCACCAACTCTGCATCTCCGAACACTGCTACTTCTTGAATTCCCATTCCCCTTGCGGCTCTTAATCCTAGGACAAGAGCTTCATACTCCGCCACATTGTTGGTAGCTTCAAATTCTAGTTTGTATGACAGAGATATGGTTTCCTGAGCAAGTGACACAAAAAACACCCCAGCACCAGCGCCTTCCCTGGAAAAGTCTCCATCAAAGAACATTTTCCAGATGGGGGTGATGGAGGGAGGAAATTTATGGGAAGTGGTGGGCGGTTTTCTGAGTTTTAGAGGAGGCTCGGGAGCATTAGTGAGTTGTAGTACACTAGAACCTAAATCAGTGTCCAAGGAAAAATTGGGATGATTGGTAGGGTTGGCCTCATCACTGATTATATAGGCCAGTTGGGCTTCCCTGTATAGCCTTCTATGTTCTCCTCCAAACACTGGGATAGTAACATATGTGAGGTCCATCTGCAAAGTTCCCCCCAGCCTTTTTATCCAAGATCTTGATAACAACATACCGAACTTGGGGGGGACATCAACCACTACAACATCCATGACCAAAATTTTCATGGGCAATTGAAACAAGGTCACAACCAGGTCTTTGATAACTCCTAGACATTGAACTTTTCTGGAGTCAAAGGGATAGAGGTCATGATAGGCTCGGGTGACTTCTAGCCCTAACTCTTCCATGACAGTTTTGGGAATGAGGCTGTGAGAAGCCCCCGAATCCATCAAGCAATTGTGTAGTACTTTGTCATGTATGTTCAAGGAAGTGTAGAAGGGAGGGGATGAGTCATTCCTATCTTCTACCATAGGACCTAGAATAACTGCAAGCTTTTCATCTTGCAAATTGATGGAGTCTGTGGGAAGGAATGAGACCTCAGACTGTAAAAGCTCAGAGAATCATTTCTTGAACCCTTCATGTTTAATCAATTCGGTTAGGGGCACAGGGATTCTGATCTTTTGAATTTCATGCTCGAAATTAAAAGAAGATGTAAGCTTCAGAATTTCTCTTATTTCAGGAACATGACTCTGGACTATGGGAGAGAGGGGTCGAAGCTTCTTACCTCTGTGACTGTCCGCTACTTCATTAGCAAGTTTCTTTGTTCTAGTGGACTGCTCAGGAACATCAGGTGCTACTGTCTTTTTATTAGACCTCAGATCATACCTGCCTTGGCTGCCACTAGCCTTGTCTCCCTTGCCCAGTTCATTTAGCTGACTATCCATGAGAGACTCCTCGTATGCTAATTGAGTGAGATAAGGAAAAGGAGGAGTGTCCCCGCAGCAATGGATTTCAGGATCAAGCTCATCTGTTTCCCCTTCTTCCTCCTCAGCCACAAAATTATTTTGAAAAGGGGCCTGAATTTTCTGGTCTTCTCTGTCTCTTCCCCTCTCTCTTTGCACAATCGGGGAAGTAATATTGTTTGGCCTCCTGAAACCTCCTTTGTTTTCGTCATTTTGAGGGCCCTTGTATGCTTTCCTCCCCTCCACCTTCATTCTCTCCATCTCTCCAAACAGAAAATTCACCATCTTGGTCAGTTCATCCACTTGAGGGTGGGGCACCGATGGGCCAGAAGTTGAGGTTTCTGATCTTCCCTTTCTTTTGTCTGCGTTGGCCTTGTTCCTCGGTCTATCAGTAGCTAATACATTGGATTCCACTTCTATGGCCAAATCTTGCATTTGAGCTAAGGAGGTGGCTCTTCTTTCTCTCAATAAAAGACAAAAATCAGGGCCAAATGCACTAGCATAAGAAATCTTGGCTGAGGCTTCTGAGGGTTTTATTTTGGCCTGAATTTTATTATACATCTTATTGAATCTTTTGGAGAAGTTAGAGACAGACTCTCCTTCCATCTTCCTCAAAGACCCAAACTCTATCATGTATTACATGAAATCCTTCTTATCTCCCCACTGTCTCAGGAAAGCACTATCCAGGGCTTTGATCCCAGAAACAGATCTGGGGGCCAATCCTCTAAACCACTTCCTCACCTCACCATCCAGGCTCTGGACGAAGAATCTCATCCAAACATCTTCATTTTCAATGTTCAGGTTGTCTGCATAACTGTAGAAAGCAACCAGGTGCTCTTCCACAGTTATGTCCCCTTCCCCAGTGAACTTGGGCATATACTTCAAGTAATCTCTAGCAGGGAGAGGATTCATAGGATGGGGTAGGATTAAGGGAGCATATCTGGCAGAGACTATGGCATCCATTCTATTTAGAGGAGGATTCGCACCAGCCATAGGAATATTAGGTGGAGGAGAACTTGGAGGATAAGGAGTTCACGAAGGGGCTATTGGGAATGAGTCTCGAAGTGGAATGGGAAACAAAAGGGGATTTAAGGAGAAGGCTAACGGGCTCAAGTCAACAGATGATCCTCTTTGTGCAGGTGTGGTAACAGTAACAAGAGGAGGAGTGGTAAAAATGGGAGTGGGGAAATCTTTTGCGGTCCTGGGTCTGCGCCAAGGTACAACTTCAGAGGAGAGGGGAGTGACAAGGATTTCTCCCTATGATCCCAGACCAGGAGGGGAAAAATCAACAGGAACACTCCTAAAATTCAGGAAACGGGAAACCTCAGAAAAAGGTCTGTTAAGAAACTGAGGAGGAGAAAATGGAGTTCCTACAGAAGGAGATGGAAGATTACTTGGTTCAGCGATGGAAGTTCCTTCTTCAAAGGCCTTTCCCTTTCTGAGAACCACCTCCGGATAAGTTTTAGGTGTAGATAGAGGCAGCTGTGGATGGGAATGTGTGTGCCTGCCTCTGAAAGCCACGATTATCACAGCAGGTTCACCACAGTGGAGTCGTCACAATGGAGTCACCAAGTGCACAGTAGCAATCTTCAAAGGCTCTGATACCTGATGCACCTTCAGAATCAGAGGCTCAATGTCATTCAATCCCGGGGAAAATCTTCAACTTCATCCCCAGCAACGGCGCTAGAAATGTTAGCGTCAGAAGTCACTCCTGGATTGCTTGCAGGAGCAGAGCCCAATGCCCATCAGTTTTATGTCATGATAGATTTTAATGGGTGATCAAATGGGTAGAGACTCTGGGAGATATCACTCTAACTCGGGGACTGGGTCTGGTATGTAAGGAACAAAGGAGGTCTTGATCTAACTCTAGTCAGTGATTTGATTTAAAGATGAGCAGGTTGAAGACTTGGTGAGAGAATTGAACAAACTACCTCAAGTAACAGACCTTTCAATAGTTTGTAGAAGAAAACTCTGAATGAAAGATCCTCTTGGTTTAGGGCTTCGAGAAATTGAAAGGGGGACTTGACTGGATCCTCCAATTCCAAGTCGTTCAATGCTAAGAAAATCACAGGAACCGATTAGAAACAACGCAACTGTTACAGTGATCCAACCTACATCATCCTATAACAGTTACAACTCGACTGGATCCTCCAATTCCGAGCTACTCTAATACAGTGTAAACAAAGACGTGAAAGAAACTGACATTCATAAGGCAAGAAGTCTCAAAAGTCCACACATAACCAGGAATAACAGTGCTTCATTAAATCTTTACAAATGGGAGCCTTTCTCAACCATCGATCATTACAAAATACAAAAACTGAGTCTATATACTCAGAAAAACTCGCCTAACAGAGGCGTGCTCAGTCACCCAAGGCTTGGTGTCCCTTCAACCAAATTTGAACGGATATTCTTCGTCAGATGCCATCTTAACTGTGCATGGCTCCTGCAAGGGAAGTAGTTGAGCCATTAAATGCTGAGTTGGCGTGTGCAGACCTCTCTATCTAGTCGAGGACTCGACATGGCTTCTTCAGAAAAATTGGTACACAGACCCCCCTCGGGCAGACAGCTTGCCAGACCCTCATTACCTTGCACTTAATGAATGAGGAGAGGTTTCAACCACCCCTTCTCACCTTCATTTACTCTGAGTGAAAACCAGGATTGAGGTCGAATCAGATGGTACCTGGAGATCGCGATGATCCCTTCTGTGAACAAACTCGACACCTTTGACCCCTCTTGCATAGCTCTTTTCTTTCCCAAGTGACCAGGGGTTGTGACCCTGTGTTTATTCTCAAAGGCGCTTTCGATGTTCGTTAATAGGAAGGAGCCGATCCTTGCTCATCATAGTCGCAATGAGCGAAAAGGTGAGGAGCCTAATTGCGCACCAGGTGTCCCCTTTGGATGGACCGCTAAGACTGCTTCATGATACTGCAGGCCCAACTTTGGGTGCTTTCGGTTTTTCGGGGTTTGGGGTTTAGAGATGTAGAATGACATAGAACCCTCACCCTTCGAACTCGCGAATGCCAAAAAGCCAACGTGACTAGATCACACGCCACGTGTCCTTTGGATGGAAGGCTTCTATCCTTTCCTGCACACAATATGGGCACTATCCATTGCGCTAATCTTGATGCAACTCTGCTAACCGCGATTTCCCGCCAACCATCGATCTTCTCTTATGGATGAATCTGGACCGTCGACAATATAATCTGGCCCGCTTACTTGCTTGAAAGCCTAAAACGAGATTTTTTCGTGCTGCGCTTGGGCACTTCTCGTACAACTTGCAGATTTGAATACTCTTATGCCTAGGACAAGAACTGTTACTAACACATTCAACGTTGATGAGGGTGATCGATTGACCAGGTAACATGATGTACCCACTGCCTCTACCCATAATTCTTGCCCTAACTCGGCACTGTTGAGCATGCTCCTTGATTTTTCCATTAGTGTCTTGTTCATCCTTTTTGCAACTCCATTCCGTTGAGGAGTGTATGGAGTAGTCTCCTACTTTTCTATACCACACTTCTTACAAAATTCTTCGAATTCATTTCCGTAGAATTCTCAACCATTATATGTTCTCAATACCTTTATTTTCTTCTCTGTCTGATTTTCTACGAAAGCCTTAAACTCTTTAAATTTATCAAATACCTTAGATTTCTTTCTAATAAAATAAATCCATGTGTTCCTTGAGAAATCATCTATGAATGAAACATAATACACAAAATTACCTAGTGATGGAACATGCACAGGTCCAAACACATCACCGTGTATCAACTCTAAGATCCCCTTTGCTCTTGTAGCACGAGATGGGAATGTTACTCGATTATGTTTACCATATAAGCAATGTTCACAGAAATCAAAATCCATAGTGCAATTATCCATACCTTCAACCATACCTTTACTGTGTAGTGTTCGAAGGCCCTTTTCTCCAATATTCCCTAGTCTTTGATGCCACGGCATGGTCTTCTTTTCTGGGACAGTATTGGTCTTGTCTCCTTCATTTCTCTACTTAGGGACAATAGAACTGTTACACCCATTAGTATAAGTTCTTGCAACAACTTGTACAGAGTTCCACACCAAACTCCCCTCATCAACACCATTGCTCCTCGTACCATCTTGCAAGTGTTCTTTCCAAATACAATATTCACTCCTTCATCATCCAACTTCCTTACAGATATTAGTCTCCTGGCTAGTTTTGGAATGTGCAGAACCCCAGGGATAGTTCTAATCTTTCCATATTTTAGCAGCAACTTAACCCTTCCACGTCCCATGATTTTGGTTGTCAAGTCATCTCCTAGGAATACATCACCACCATCATATTTTTCATATTCATAGAACCACTCCCTGTGAGGAGTCATATGGTATGACACACCTGAGTGAATCAACCATACATCATGATATGCATGTGTACTTGTAGATGCCAGGTAAACATCACCTCCTTCTTCAGTGTAGGTTTTCACCTCTGTGGAATAGGTACTATCAGGCCCCTTTGGTTTATCAACCTTCTTAGACTTGCAATCTTTCTTATAATGCCTTGTTTTACCACACTTCCAACATTTGCTCAAAGATTTTCCTGGAGATTTAGATCTACCTGTAGATTTAGGTCTCCCCCTGGAAGACTTACCAGGATTCCTATCTCAGGTACGACCTCTTACAAATAAAGAATTTTTGCTATGACCATCCATGCTTTTTCGCCTCATCTCTTCAAATAACAAGGATTCAACTACATCCTCATACTTCAATGTATATTGAGTGGTACTACCAATTGCTACAACCAAATTATCCCAAGAGTCTGGCAAAGAATATATCAAAGTAATACACTTATCTTCTTCTGCAATCGTAATATTAATAGAGACAAGTTGACTTACCAGAGTATTAAAGGCATTTAGATGTTCTATCACATAATCTCCATCTTCTATCCTAAGATGATAGCAGCTTCTTTCAAGAAACAACTTTTTTACCAGGGACTTTGATTGATACAAATTCCCTAACTTATCCCATAGTTCCTTGGCTATAGATTCTCCTGAGACATTCAACAACACCGAATCTGCCAGGCAGAGTTGAATAATACTCCTTGCTCTTCTGTCCAACTTCTCCCAATCTTCCTTTGACATACCAGTAGGTGGTTTTCTAGTAGGTTGTGTACCAATCGACTGTGTGCCAGTAGGCTACGTACCAGTAGGCTATATACCAGGATCCACAGTGATCCATTATTCTTTGTCTACAAGAAGGTCCTCCATATTGAGCTTCCACAGCTCAAAGTTTTTACCATTGAACTTATCTATCTCGATTCTACATGAGTTCGCCATTCCTCTTTCTATACTCGGATCTCCACTACAAAAGCTCCCACTAAACCTAGGTTTATCACAGACCCAAGATAAACTTGATCTATCAAGACCAAGCCAAACCCTCAACAACAAAGGCGTCCCTCTGAAGCTAAAAATGAGCTCTAATACCACATGTAAGTTTTAAACCTGCGAAGTAAATCAATGCATATATATTCTTAAGCAAAACATAAATTAATCAATCGCTCATTCACATAGTACACAAAGATTTATACTGGAAACCCTCAACCGAGGAAAACCTTTCTTATATTCATTATATTGAATTTCACCATTCACCATACAATATATACAATGTTTTTAGGTATTTCGTAGATGCCAAAACCCTAATCCATTAATCCAGGATTAATTTAGAAAACCGCTAAAAATAGCAAAATCCGATAAAAATAGCAAAAACCATCCAAAAATAAATTTTGGGGCACTGCCCCAAACGCTGCACATAACCAGGGGGGGGCATACCTGGCCCCCCCTGGGACCCCCCTAGGAAGTGCCCGACGCACACGACACAAACATGCAAAGAATATAACACATACCCAACATGCTTCACTTATAAGGACCCTTCAGTCCCAGGCCCCAAATGCATGGGAAAGGGAGAGATTCATTACATTGAGGTGGAAGCAGACATTGTGGAAAATGACGAGGAGGAGAATGACAATGGATCCACTATCTCAAAGGAGGAGCCAACATAGGTAGAGGAGCAGCCTCCCCGTAGACCTCTGACACTAGCAAGGATCAACCCACTGGTAGTTCCACAGCCTCCTGAGCAGGCTAACAAACAAAAACCAACAAAGGGAGGATTCATAGCGACCCTTTATGGTGTTCCCAGGTATGATACCCTCCGGATCATAGGGACTATTCAGGGACATCGAGAAATCACCTTGATAGATGGTGGGGCCACCCACAACTCCATTGACACTTCATTATTATTGAGATGAAGACTTCAGACAGAGGAGTTTGAGGGGTTTGATGTTGCAGTAGCAGATGGCCATATAGTGGAGTGTCTAGATAGAGTTCCAGACTTGGATATTAAGTTAGGAAAATACATAGTGAGAGACACATTTTATGTGGTTGACCTATCTGACACATATGTGTTATTGGGAGTCCAGTGCTTGATCACATTGGGCAAAATCACCACCAACTACCAAACCTTGGAGATGGGGTTCAGAGACAGTGACGGGAAGAGGGTTGTTCTGAGGGGCATGTCGACAGGAGCACCCAGGATAGTTTCGAAAAAGAGGATGTAGAGGATCTTCAGGCATGGGGAGGTAGCATATGCTGCAGAGTGCTTGATCACTACGCAGAAGGATGAAGATGGTCGACAACAGTATCAGACAAAGATCAGGAACTTGTTGGGACGACATCAGTAGGTTTTTGGTTCGATTCCACCAAGGAGACAACCTAACAGAGGGTTTGACCACACCATTCAGTTGGAGGAGGGGGTCAAACCTATGATGACACCACCATATCGTTATCCTAGGAGGTTCAAGGATGAGATAGAGAAATAAATCAAGGAATTTCTAGCGATGGAACACATCAGACCTAGCAACAATCCATTTTCTTCTTCAATTGTCTTAGTTTTGAAGAAGGATGGTACCATGAGGATGTGTATTGATTACCAGGCCCCGAACAAGAAAACCATCAAGAACAAGTATCTTATCCCTCACATTGACGAGTTAATGTATGAACTACATGGGGTAGTTTTATTCTCGAAGATTGATCTATGGTCTGGGTATCATCAGATCAACATCCAAGAGCTGGACATAGAGAAGACAACATTTTGGTGCCATTTTGGTCATTTTGAGTTTCTGGTTATGCCATTTGGGCTAACCAATGCACTGGCTACATTTCAGTCTTGCATGAACCACATATTCAGGGATCGGTTGAGGAAATCGATCTTGGTTTTCTTCGATGACATCTTGGTCTACAACAAGACATGGTAGGAGCATATGAGGCACTTGGATGAGGTATTGACCATCATGGAGGCACAATCACTATACACCAAAGAGTGCAAGTGTGAGTTTGAGATGACAGAGATACTTTACATGGGCCACATCATTAGTGCACAGGGGTATAGGTACACCAAGAGAAGATCAGGGCCATTCTGGATTGGCCAACATCCAGGAATGTGACAGATTTGAGAAGTTTTGTTGGGCTATGCATCTATTACATGCAGTTTTTCAGGGTTTTTTCTCAGCTTGGAGAAACACTTACAAATATCCTCAAGAATGGGGCTTTTATCTGGACCGATGAATCACATAAATCCTTTGATCACATGAAGGAAGTCAAGGGCACCTATCCAGTGTTAGCCTTACCAAACTTCACTTTACCATTTGTATTAGAGTGTGATGCATTTGGTGAGGGTATCGGGCCAGTTTTGATACAGGGAGGACACCCCATTGTTTTCGAGAACGGGAAGCTCAATCAACCCAAGAGGTTGTACTCCATTTATGAAAAGGAAATGTTGGCAATCATGCATTTCTTGACCAAATTCAAACAATATTTGGTGGGCAGCAAATTCATGGTCAAAACATATCACAACAGCTTGAAATATTTCCTTGAGCAGAAGGACCTCAGTGAGAGCCAATAGAAATGGGTGATGAAGGTGCAAGCATTTGACCTAGACATAGATTATGTGAAGAGGATGAATAACATTGTGGTCAATGCGCTATCTAGAAGACCTATGACATGTTCTTTGATGGAGATTTTAGCAGATTGGAAATCCCACTTCTTAGTGGAATATTCCAAGAACCAGTTCGCTTGTGACGTTCTGTATGGACAGATTCAGGATGATAGGTATAGGGTCATTGATGATTTCATATTCTACAAGGATAGAGTCTACTTAGTACCATATTTAGGGCTCAATAAGAAGATCCTCGTAGTAGTTTATGATTCCTCACTAGCAGGCCATCAGGGGTTTTTTAAAACCTACAGGTAGATCAGGGAGAGGTTCTCATGGAAGGGCCTCAAACAAGATGTTATGAGGTACATCAGTGAGTGTGTGAATTTTCAGCAGAAAAAGTCAGAGCATACACTTCTAGTAGGGCTACTTTATCCACTCCCCATTCCGGAGAAGAAATGGGAGAGCATATCGATGGACTTCATCACAGGACTAGCCAAGGTCCAAAATAAGGACTGCATTTATGTAGTGGTCGACATATTGACCAAGTTTGATCACTTCTATTCCATATCGACAGAGTTTAGCACAGTTCAAGTACCCAAGCTATTCTTCAGAGAGGTCTTCAGACCTCATGGGTTGTCAAGGAACATCATCAGTGATAGGGATAGTCTGTTTATTGGGACATTCTGGAGGGAGTTGTTTAGATTTGTGGGGACAGATTTGACACCCAACACCAGCTATAACCCTCAGATATATGGGTAGGCTGAGATCATCAACAAGTGGGTTGAAGGGTATTTGAGGAACTATGTCGGTGGACAACAAAGAACATGGGTCAGGTGGCTACATTTAGAAGAGCATTTCTACAACACCACTTTCCACATGTCCATTGGTATGAAACCCTTTTGAGCATTGTACAGGTATGATGATCCCACTTTGGTAGACTTGTTTTTTGGGGAGAGCAGATCTCCCAAGGCCAAGGATTGGACCACTAAGATTTGGGATATTCTCAAAGTGCTTAAAGAGAACCTACAGATGGCACAAAATCAGTAGAAGATGAGTGTGGACAAGCACAAGATAGAGCGCAGCTTTGAGGTTGGGGATTTGGTCTTCTTGAAACTCCAACATTATAGACAGACATCTCTAAAGAAGAGTGGGGTCGAGAAGCTCAAGCCCAGATTTTATGTCCCTTACAAGATCATGTGTCGAATAGGTGAGGTTTCTTATGAACTAGAGCTTCCAGAGGGGAGCAAGATTCATAATGTTTTCCATGTATCTTGCCTCAAGAAGGTGGTGGGACAATACATCGGCACATCAAAGGAGCTTCCCCCATTGGATGAGGAGGGAAAATTGGACTTGGTTCCAGAGGAGGTACTAGAGTTCTGTGAGCAGAAACTGAGGAACAGGGTCATGAGAGAGTGTTTGATAAGATGGAGAAGGCTTCCCGTAGAGGATGCTACTTGGGAGAGTGAGCAGGTGTTACATCACCGTGGATTGGTATTTCTTGAGGACAAGCAATTTTAGGAAGGGAGGACTGTAATGTCCCTTTCCAAATAAGAGTTCCGGAGAGAAGGCTAAATGGTCCAAACAACCCCGTTATACTATATCCATGGCCATACAAGGGTAAACAGATTTACTAGAGGTCATTCCAGTCAAAGGTGTTATAATCGAAAAGTGACATTGAGCTAAAAGTGGATAAAAGCACTTTTAGGCCAACTTGAGCTAAAAATAGAACATATGAGCTAAAATTAGAAGTCAACAATGAATTAGGGTGTCAGGCAGCTATAAGAGAAGGTACAATGACCTAATTCATCATTATGTATATTTTGACTTTTCATTGAGGAGAGATAGTTCATTGGATTCCAGGAGGAATACACCCGTGGCTGATTTTGGTGTTGAGAGACACACCCTAGTCACTGGGGAGATCACATGAGTCTTTCATCAATATTCAACAATGGTTCTACATGATTGAGAAACAAGGGGAACTTTTTCAAGGTGAGGTTGCAACTTCTGAGGAGGATTAGTGGATCGAATTATCCCATTCAAGAAGAGTTCAAAGATTCCCCTCTGACCCAGTTGAGAGGAAGGCTAGATGCATATTTTTCCTAGTTTCTTGTCATATTTTGATGGAGGAATCATCTGGGGTGCATTTTCCAAACATTGGGAGTGCGACACTTGGGGAGGAAAAATTCGGGGTTCCTAAGTGATCATCATATTAGATCCAAGGAAACCCTTTCGAACCATTTCACACTAGGCCGGGGAAATTAGTTTGAGACACACATCATCTGATTCCAATGGTGGAATCACTAAGACGCAATTTTCTAGTAGCATAGGGGCGCATTCCCTAAGGGGAATCCATTCGGGGTCCAGACACACCAACAGAGGGGTTGGTCAGTCACCGGGACTGAGAGGGACAACAGGGCACACTGTTTGGGACAATTTCCAGGTTGATCTGAGAGGTCTAGCCACTAGGGAAAAAATTCCGAACTTGCAACAGTTACCATGTGAGTTGCCATAACTCCAGATCATCCATTGATCCACCAGTGTTCATCTATTATCGGGTATTATCTTTTATTTTTCTTATTGTATTCCAACTAAGATCCTTTTTTCATTGATCTAGCCGAGTGACTTATTTTATTCAGCCTCATTCAAAATTTGTACTCTGTGGAGATATCATAATATATGCTTTGCAGTATTTTGTCGTAATTATTATTTGTATGCTCATTTATATGTTGTAAACCATTAATCATACACACATATTAGCAGAGATTCCTAGACTACCCAAATTTGGGATGTTACATCTTCCTTATCTTATTTCATGAGCGTTTTTCTCAAGGATCCATTTGATATGTAAAATATCATGGATATTCCACTGGAAAAAATCATCACGACAATTCTTCTAATATTATGAAATCTTAGACTATGTAGGATAATTTTCCTTAGATCCTAGATTAATTAATTACTAACTTTTCTTGAATTTACAAAAATAACTGAATACAAAAATGAAAGAACATGCAAAAATATACACACCATCCACACAATTGAACACAAGATGTATCCTGGGAAACCCAATTTACAGGAGAAAATCTAGATAGAAGATGAGGCATATTCTCTACTATCTTTTAGAAAGAGGCATTCATCATGTAGTTTCCTTTGACACTGTGGCCTGAATAGTTTCTACAAAATATCCTACCTCCTATGTCATGCTCTCAATTACCAATCCTTGGATGCTCTGCTCAACTATAGAACAAGTACCATACAAAATAATGGAACCTCTTTCTCCTTCTAGAGGTTAGTATTTAACATAGATCGATAGTCGTCCAGGGTTTGGGTTTTGACTTCTTCAACCCTCAATTACTGATTAGGTTTGGAACTTCTAGAAAATTTTTGAAATTCCATACATGTCTATCCCCACATATGTTAGTAATGGGGGTTCACATGGCATCCACTCATACCATGGTGGTCAAAAAGGTAGGTTAAGTTGCAAGAGACACGAATTTTGCATACGCGCTCTGATTGAGGCATTTGACGCACCATTAGAAAAGTATTAGACACTATAAACCCCCCAAAAATGTCATTTAATGCCTCAAAATGGCTTCTAAAGGTTATAGACCCCAATTTTCCAAACTAGGACCTACCACTAAAATGGCCCTGCAAGTCAATTCCTCCAATTTTTTCCAACCAGAAAGTACAAAGATAAATGAAAAATTGCATGATGATCCAATACAAATCATACCTCCCCAGTCAAGAAGGATTTAGGTCCCAAAAATATTTATTGAATGAGGTGAGGAAATTTTTTCAATACCTTCTCCCTGGAGTACCACTTTTATTTTCCTGGAATTTGTCCTTTCATCCCAATCTACCAAAGGTCAAGCTACCCCTATCTTAAATTTTCAAACTTACTCTACAAAATTGTGTCTTCTTCCAACTCTACCTGAGCATCTAGTGCTAAGTCCTCTATGGTAGGTAGGATGATCCAGGTGGATATTGGTGGCCACCCACCTATTCCAATAGGCTCCTCTTGTCTATTTTTAGTTTAGCGCGTTCTTCTATACTTCTTTGTAATTTTGGGTTCTACACATATGGGGATGTATGAAGCCCTACACATATTTCAAATGGATGTTGGTGGCCTCTCACCTAATCCAACAGTCTTATTTTGTATGTTTTCATGTCAGCACATCTTGTTGTACTTCCGGGGCCGTTTTTGAGCCCTAAACAGTGTTTTTTTTGTCTTTCCATAGTCAAATTGTAGACGAAGTTGTATTTTGATGGCGTAAAGTGAAGTTATTTGAAATACCTTTCAAATGGGATATCACGTGCCTAAAACAGAGGTCGTATGCAAAATTTACAACCCCGGGAAGTTGAGGTACCAACTTACCCATAGGGGCCCACATGACTTTTGGTGTTTCACTTCCTAGGGTTAGGTTTTTTGATGTCTAGGTTTTTGGAAATCATGAGTAATATAAAAAATTCCTCTGGGGTCTCATTGTAATAATTATTCTCATACAGATGTGCATAGCAGTCACATCTCTTCTTAGAGATAGATACCACCATTCGAGCAAGTGTTTCATATCTATTGTTTTATAGTTTCATCCTATTTAATTTATTCAATAGAATATGTTGTTCACTGGATATTTGTGTTGTTCTTCATATCTTAGTTTTTATTGTATTCATTATATTAATCAGTTCATTCCACTCCTAAATCTGGATCAGTGTTATCAGAGCAGTCTGCTCTTCATTTATTTTGCTTCGTGCATGTCCCCGATAAGATCTGGGTACAAGAAGTTGGGACTCGAACCAATCGATTCATTGCAAGATAGGCCACGCCGAGCCTGAAAAAAACCCATGGGGGATGAAAACAAGGATGATGGAGTAGGAGATCCTATTAAAAAATTTCTCAAGGAATCCCTCGCGTGACAAAGGAATGAAATGATGGACAACTTTGCGCAAATCCTTCGATGGTTGCCCACAAGAGAAGCATCTTCATCAAGTGGCCATGCAAACCCCTTCAAGGCATAGGTAAATTTTGATATTCCATTATTTTAAGGACTGATAGATGTGGATGTTGTAGATAAATGGTTGAATCTTCTCGAAGGGTATTTTCCGGTCCACAATTTTTTTGATAGGAAAAAGATTACTTTTTCACTCCTTAAGGTCGTCCCCCATGTTAAGGAATGGTGGGATACTTACTCTGAGCAAAGGGTCCTAGAGGAATCTGGAATATTTTTGGTTGCCCCTACATGGGATTCCTTTTGAGACGCCATTAAAGAAAAATACTACCCTATTGGAAGATATGAGGACCAATACACCAAATGGACCACCCTGCGTCAAGAAAGGGACCAGATAGTACTATATTTCACCAATATTTTCCATACCTTGCACACCAAATTGGGTATCAAAGACTCTGGGAGACATATGGTGCTCAAATATCGTGGTTGTTTGCATAGATACATTCAAACAAAAATGGAGTTTGTGGACTTCGCCTCATTGGGCACGACTTATAGATACATTGTCAAGATAGAGCATAAATTTAAGCATAAGAGGTGAGAGCTTGGATCTGCAAACTCCTCACAGCCAGAGCAAGGAAAAGGTGGCCCCAACCCACATAGCAAGGGACCGAGCCAATATGGTTTCTCTAGGGACAACTAGTCTAAGACACAACACAAGAAGGGAAATGCGAAGACGAAGAAGGACACAGGAAAATGGTATGAGTACCATAAAATCCCTTGGCACAACACTGAAGAATGCCACTCCAAGCAGTCACTCGTGGTCAAGCTAAAGGCTGCCAAGTCAGAGGCTGATTATGATTCTGAATCAAATCCATAGGTTGATTATGATTCTGAAACAAATCCATAAGGAGGGAAGTGGATTATCGATTCCGAACCCAGTTCCATTGTCGCTACCACCAAATTCTGACCAAGCGAACCAGAAGAACCAGAGGAATGGGAATGCCTCTTTCACTCATTGATGTGGGTAAAGAGGGCTTCATTTCATTTCATTTTTGATAGCGGCAGTCAAAATAACATGATCTCAACAGAGGTCGCCAAGTGGCTAGATCTACACCATCACACCTGCAACCCTACACCATCGGTTCGCTTCATCAAGGGAGAGGTCTCCATGTCAGCCAACAGTGTCGTCTACCCTACATCATCAAGCCTTTCAAATATTTTTGATATTTCTCCCCTTGAAGTTTGTGGTTTTATTTTAGGACAACCATATTTGTGGAAGAATCATGTTGTGTATGAGTCTAGACCCCGCAATGTTATTATTACTTTGGGTAGACAATTGTACAAGTCACCAGAGGTAGCACCACCTACCGTTATTTCTTTAATCTCTGCTAAGCAATGCAATAAGGTCATTTCACAGGCTGGTAAATTCATCTTCTTTGTGATCCATGCTCACAGTAAGCAGAAGGTCTCCACCACATCCTTGGCATCTACACAGATCCTCTCTTTGCAACAAAAGAAAGTGGATGGGATCATGGAAGAATACAAAGACATCTTCTCCTCACCCACCGGGGTACCGTCACACTGCCAATTCAAGCATCCAATTGATCTGACCCCTAGTGCACCTTTACCTAATGGACCAGTCTATCATCGCTCGCTTATGGAAAATGAAGAAATCAGGCATCATATCCCAAATCTTCTTCAAAAGAGGCACATCAGACCCAACTCCTCCCCTTGTGGAAGCTCGATTATGTTGGTGAAGAAGAAGGATGAGACTTGGTGACTCTGCATTGATTACAGATCCTTAAAAAAAAAACACAATCAGGAACCGATAACTAATTCCCAAGATTGATGACCTTCTTGACCAACTCAAGGGGGGAAATTTCTTCAGCAAGATTGACCTAAAGTCTGGCTACCACCAGGTTCCCATCGAACCAACTGATGTATGGAAGATAACCTTCAAATTTAAAGAAGGTCTCTTCGAATGGTTGTTCATGCCCTTTGGCTTAACAAATTCACTAGCCACTTTCATGAGGTTGATGGATGATGTATTAAGAACCTTCACCAACTCTTTTTTGGTGGTATATTTGGATGACATCCTCATCTTTAGCAGAACTTGGGAGGAGCACATGCAGAATATTCAGCAGGTTTTGAGCACTCTGTGACAGCACAAGCTATATGCCAACTTGGAAAAATTCTCTTTTGACATGAACAAGGTCCAATACTTGGGCTACATTGTTGATGAGCATGGGGTACATGTTGATCCATCTAAGATCCAAGTCATCTATGACTGGCTAGTCCTTACTACACTAACCGAGCTTTGGATCTTCTTGGGACTGGACAACTTATACCAATGGTTCATGTTGGGATTCTCTCATATTGCATGGGTCCTCAACTAGGTGACAAGGGGTTGTGGCAGGGAAAATTTCGTGTGGGGGAAGGAACAACAATGAGCATTTGATGTTCTAAAGCATCTCTTGTTCTCAACTCGAGTACTCTCCTTGCCTAATCTGCAACAACCGTTCGAGATTGAGACTGATGCATATGAGTATGTTGTAGGTACAGTTCTCACTCAGCATGGTCATTCAATGGCATACCATAGTGAGACACTCTCAGATACTATCCAGAAATACCCCACCTATGACAAGGAAATGTATTCCATTGTACAAGCCCGTCGTCAATGGAAACATTACATTCTGGGAAAGGATATGAGCATCTACACTAATCACAAGCCTCTGCATTTCATATAGACATAGGGGAAATTGTAGAACGACCACCATCAGAAGTGTTCCACCTACTTGCAATAGTTCCATCTCAACATCAAGTATAATACAGGGATATCAAATCGTGTCATTGACTGTCTCATTCGACCTCCCATGGCTACACTCACCACCGTGCTCCATTCCTATGGAAATGAGGCCTCTGAGTGGCCCCAACTTTATCAGCAAGATCTAAACTTCGCCACCACCTATCAGCTCTTGGGTACATGCATGTCTATCACCTATTTTCACATTCAGGGTGGACTATTATGCCATCTATGTGTTCCTACAAGCGAGTGTGAAAATATGATTTTGGAATCCCACTACAGTCAGATGGCAAGACATTTTGGCGTGGAGAAAACTATGGTCGTTCTTTATAAACATTTTTATTGGCCAAAAATTCGACTGGACGTCAACAAGTATATCATATCTTTCACTTTTGGTGCCATTGCCAAGCCAACCATCAAGAAGCAAGGCTTATACACCCCTCTTCCTACTCCTGATAAGCCTTGGGAATCCATCTCAATTGATTACATGTATAACCTTTCATCCACCAAGCAAGGCAATGACTTCATATTTGTCACCATTGATCGATTTTTTAATATGGACATCCTCACAACCTGCAAGAAGAATATCACAGTGGTATATATTGTCAATCTATTTCTCGAACAAGTGTGGATCCATTTTTGGATACCACAGACCATCATCTCTGACCAGGACAGCAGGTTCCTTAGCACATTTTGGTCGAGTCTCTGGTCACTATTGGACACCAAGCTCACTAAATCCACTGCTTTCCACCCCCAAATATAAATCCAAATAGAGCTCATCAATTAGATGATTGTGCACATCATGTGCATGTACAAATATAAGCATCCACATACATGGGATGAGATTCTCCCATATGTTCAGCACAGTTACAACAGGGCTCTCCATAGCTCCACTGACCATAGCCCATTTCAGGTGGGGCTAGGATTCCAACCCTTGGGTCCCATTGATGTTGCACTACCTCTTTCCACCAAACAAACAGACTCTTCCCATGTTCAGTCTGAGACCGACACAACCACCAAATTCATTGAGAGGATTCAGCACATCCACCAATAGGTCCATGATATTTTGCATAAATCCAATTCTAAGTACAAGCAGCACCATGATCAACACAATGTACCGAACCAGTTTCAAGTTGGAGACAAAGTCTAGTTACATTTACAGAAGGAACGTCTCACATGACCCCATCAAAATCTCCTCCCACTAATCTATGGCCCTTACACTATCACCAAGGTTGTGGGTAGCAATGATTTTGAACTCAACACTCCACCCTTCCTTGGCTTGCACCCAATATTCAATGTGGACCTCCTCCAACCATATTTTCCATCATTATTGGACACCTCAGAGATTGTAGAACAACTTACACCAATAGAGCTCAACCCTGAGTGCATGGAACAAGCATCCATTGATTAGATAATGGACACACAGGTCAAGGGAACTCACCAACAGAGGATCCAACTTTATCAGGTTTTCAAGGTAGGGAAAATCCTACACCAAGGTAAGTGGCTCACCCGAGGCTAAATCAAAAACAAAAATCCTCACCTGATGGGTGAAATCAACGAAATGGATACCATTTCTTCCTAAGGGGGGAGGATTGATTCAGGTGGATATTGGTGGCCACCCACCTATTCCAACTAGATCCTCTTGTCTGTTTTTAGTTCAACACGTTTTGATGTACTTCTTTGTAATTGTGGGTTCTACACTTCTGGGGTTGTCTAAATCCATACACATATTCTAGGTGGATACTGGTGGCCTCTCACCTAATCCAACTAGATTATTTTGTATGTTTTCATGTCATCACATCTTGTTGTACTTCCAGGGAAATTTTGGATCCCTAAACAATGTTTTTTTGGCTCGCCACAGTCAAATTGTAAACAAAGTTAGAGATTGATGGTGCAATATGTAGTTTTCTAAAATACCTTTCCAACGGGCTATCACGCGCCTAAAATGAAGGTCGTATGAAAACGTTACGACCCCAGAAAGTTGAGGTACCAACTTACCCATAGGGTCCCACATGACTTTTGGTGTTTCACCTCCTAGGGTTATATTTTTGGATGTCTAGGGTTTTGGCATTCATGAGTAATATCAAAAAGGCCTCTGGAGACTCATTGTAATCATGCTGCTCAGACGAATGTGCATAATAGCCACATCTCTTCTCAAAGATAACTACCACCATTCGAGCAAGTGTTTCAGTTTTGCAATTTTACAGTTTTAGCCTATTTCATTTATTCAATAGAAGATCTTGTTCACTGGATATATGTGTTGTTCTTCATATCTCTGTGTATATTGTATCCAATCTGTTAATCACTTTGTTCTTCTCCTAAATCTGGATTATAGGACTTGCTCCACCTCTTTATCCAACATGGAAGGCTCATAGAGCTTCAAATTATCCACATTCACTATTGAGTAAATGCACATGTATGGGGGTATACTAAGTCTATAGGCATTATCTCCCACATTCTCTAATACCTTGAAAGGACCATACTGTAGAGTCTTTATCTTCTTAACATTAGCCTGTAGTCTTTCCTTGTTCAAATTTAACCAAAATTTATCTCCCACTTTGAATGAATTCTCATTTTTGTGTTGATCATGTCTAGCTTTATACTTTTCCCGTGAATTCTTCAATGTCTCTTGTACTTGCAAATGGATATGTCTAATATTCTAAAAAAATATATCTATTTTCAACACTTCTCCTATGATGTATTCCCTCACTCCCCCTTATTGTCCACATACAACATCCAAGGGAAAAGGAGGTAAATACCTAAAGCAAGTTTCAAAATGGGAATTACTAATAGAAGCGTGGACTGCTCTATTATAAGAGTGTTGAATATAAATCAGATTTTCATCATAGGTATTTGGATTCTTCTAATTGTAACCCATCAAAAGTTATACCAATGTCCTGTTGACTAATTTTGTCTTCCCGTCTATCTGTGGATGGAATGTTCTATATCTCTTTAACTTTGTGTCCATATTCTCCCAAATTGTAGTCCAAAAGGCACTGAGAAATATGGTATCCCTATTTGAGATGATGCTCCTTGGTATCCCAAAGTCAACCCAGACCTATTCAAAGAACATATTTGTTGCTTCTTTCCATTGTGTGGTCTTTCTACAAGTCATAAGAATGCACATATTGTTGAACTCGTCGACTACCACAAAAAGATAGTCATGTCCCTTCTGATTTGTTGGTAAACTACCCACAAAATCCATGGAAATGCTTTCCCAATGTCAAGTTGGAATAGGTAATGGATGGTATAGACCTTGCTTTCTATTATTGGGCTTGTTGATAGAACAAAGTATGCATCCTCTAATATATTGTGCTACATCTTCTTACATTTTGTCCTAGTACACATACCTTTATAAATTAGCAATTGTCTTTCTAACACCAAAATGTCTTGCAACCTTGGAGGTGTGAGAATCTCT
>ML805189.1:0-46286 GCA_009831015.1 Picea engelmannii | reverse complement strand
TATCTCTTAGAATTACCTTATCTTTGAGTAACCTACAATTAGTGGGAAATAGAAATGTACACTATCATTAAGCATGCATAAAATCAACCATTTTATTCATTCATTGTGTGACAAGATTCCTTAAAAAATTAGGGGACTTAATGATTAGTTACCTCAAAAGTGTCGATAAACATGTGTTCAACATACCATATATTGCTTCAAGTTGTACAACAACATTGTTTACCCTATTTGGGTAGACCTTGACTCCTATCGACCAAAAAGAGGGGTAGTGGAAACATATTTCAGGATTTCTAAGAAGCTATTGACGATATCAACGTCATCCCCTAGTTCATTTTGCTGGTGTTGGTCCTAAATTATGCACCTGACTGCTAAAGGGAAGAGCTAGGCCACCTCAAGTTTGGAATGGTTGGTTTTTTTATTATTTTGATTTTGTTGGTCAGTTGGAGGGTTGGTTTTAACAAGACAAAAACATGGTTGGGTTGGAAAGATGATATGGATGAGGGTCCTCCTTGGTTGGTGGCACACAAATGATAGACAAGTGAGAAAATAGAGGGATAAACAAAGGGAGAACAACAAACAATTCAATGAATTACCTGTTGTCAGAAGTTTAAGTCTTAAAATAATATTTCAAGGCATCAAACAAGTATCCAAACACAATTACTCCCACAGGTTGCAATAAAAACAAATGTTCACTAAAGCATTCATTGTTTTACAAGTTGCATATCAATAAAGATGAGTTATAAAATAGCTGAAAGGAAAATGAAATGTACTTTGCACACATCAAAAACTGCATTCAAGATAAGAGAAAAACACATATAGATTTGGACTTAAAACACACAGTCATCAAGAGAATATTCACCAAGTAGAGAGATTTAATCCATTCATAGAACAGGTTCAACTAGTTGATATATTTATTTCCTTCCCAAAAACTGAACCCCAAAACATACAAAAATCTATCTATTTTTCCCTTTTCCCCAAGAGAATTCGACAACCTATCTTAGCTCTAAACTTTTCGTTTATCTTTACATCACAATCAAACTTTCTGGGTACAACTTCACTTCTTACTGCTTAATTACAAACTGTAAACATTTTTTTGAACTGAGTGGAAGTGTCAGTTCATAATATTCTCTCTAATTCGACCTAAAAAATCATTGTTTTTATCAAAGGATAACTACTTATTACAAGTGGCAACAATGCCTCCAACTAGACCTAAACAAAGTCATATTAGTGCAACTAGAGATGATTTTTTGATAGATGAAGTAGAACATGATCATAAAAATACATCTTCATAAGTTTTTCTTAGCTTTCAACTTCACATGGATGCCCATGTACATGAAAAAATGGAGGCCAACCTTGAACACTAGACAAAACTCACCCAGAATTTAGAGAATTTCTCAGAAAAATGGCCTCAAATATCTCTTTGATTCTCCCAAACCATGATACCTTTGTAAAAGCTGAGAGAGGGTTTTGTGCATGGGCCAGTTCAAAACAAAAAAATCTTATAGTTTTCACAAATTCATTTCCATATGTTCAGGAGGCGCGCCAGAAGACAATGACAAAAATAGGAAAAACAGAGCATGACTAATTTATGGAAAAACAACCTCAAAGGTCTCTTCAATTCTCTCAGACCGTGATACCTCTGTAAAATATGAGAGAGGTTTTTGTGCATGGACTTTTTAGAAGCAAAAATGTCTTTATGTTTTCACAAATTCACCTCCATTTGTTTGGGAGGTGTGCCGAAAGACAATGAAAAAAACAGGAAAAACAAAGTTTTTTCAGTAAATTGGGCAACGCCTATTGATTTTTCTTCTGCATCTTTTGATACTTCCTTTGTATATTTGAATGTTTCACTTGAAGTATATTTTTGTTGTAGCTCATGGATTTATTGCTTCATTCTAACATTCTGCTGACTGATTCTTTCCACCTGCAGCTTGTTATCTTCCATTTCCTCGATTTTAGTCTTGGTCTCAATTTTCACTTTATTCTCACCTTTGAGCTCAAGCCTGGGTTTTCTCTCAGGTTTTTCATCAAAGGTATATTTTACAAGTTCATTCTCCATCAACATTTTCTCCTTTATCTCTAGTTTTATCTCCTCTAAAACGTGTGTTGGGACATTATCTGTTTTTGTGCTCATACCCTCAAATCGTGCTCAGGGTATGGATTACTATCCACTAGATCTTGCTTTGTTTCTTCATAATTAGTGTAATCTATTTCCAAGAAAATAGGTTTGACCCCTGAGGTCTCTCCTTTGCTGCGTTTCTTCCTGGTATTTCTGTTAGGTTTGATTGGCATTCCCGGGACTTGGCTTCCCTCCCTCTTTTTGTTGCATTCTACCTTGGGAGATTATTCAATGCTTGTGTCAGATGAAACAAAATCCATTGCAACATTTACTGGGTTCCGCCTCTTCCTCTGCTATTTGGTTGTCTTTGATTTGGGGGCTTTGTCTATCTGCATAGTAGTGGGCATAGTTTCAGCTTCACAAGGTTTAGGGAACAATTGGACTAGTGAGTTGACCTGTCTTTTTCCCCTCTTGATATAATTCCTAAAATAAACCTTGCCACTGCTACTTCTGTGGAGAGTAGTGATCGCATGTATTCTTACCAGCTGCAATAATAACCACACACAACCCTACAATAATAATAACTTGAGGCACAAACATGTATGATCCTTATCACAAAGTTTATAATGATGGTTAAAATGGTGGAAACGCACAATCTCGAGTGCACAAGGAGATGCAAATGCGTGCAAGGCACCAACACACCTTAATTCAAAATTTTAAATATTTTCTAAAAGATAAAACTCGTAAAACAAAGTGTTTTCTGTTGTTTGCAAGAATAGGGGCATTCTTGCAATCAATGTCTTTTTGCAGTAAAAAAGACTCGGTCAACTTGATATAAGATCAATAATGATAAATCAAGATGACATATGTTATTAAGCCAAATTAGAACATGCAATAACCTTCCAAGAAAGAAAGAAAATGGTGCAAAGTCAACAGAAGGGTAAGAACAATTCAAACTAACTCATTAAAACATGGAGAAGAAACTGAGCAAAAAATCAGACTTTACAAATGTATAGGCTAAAGGAGGGAAAGAGCAGAGGTGTAGACCTAGGTTTTAACATTGGCTCCTACCGAGGATAACACTTCCCTGTGAGCTGATAAGAGCAACATATCAAGTGCCTTACTTCTCAAAGCCTTCTCCCACTTGTTGTAACTTACCTCTGTTTTTTGTCTGACAACCATGCTCTCTGTCTTTATTCATTATGAAACTTAAAACTACAACTACACTCTAGTGCCTTTGTTGGGCTATGGAGTCTCTTATTCAAACAAGCTACTGAAAACCAACATACTGAAAATGAAATGCTCAAACGACGAGCTTATTTAACACACCCCTACTCTACTCATCTAAAAACCAAGTAATCATGTGTAATCAAATTTCCATTGAATCCATACAAGGAATTGATTAACAAGATGAAACCGACCTCCATCTTTAAGTATAAATATGATAGGAGAAACTGAAAAATATGGCAACAACTTACAATCTTGAAGTCCATACTTAAAGTTTTGAGATTCTTCCTTCACAAAATGAATGAAAACAAATTCTTTAATCCAATTTGACTTCATATAGATTGCTACAGGATCTGCAAAAAAATGATAACCATACCTTGATGGATAAGTAGAAATACATTCTTTAATTTTACTTCCATGGATGATTTGTTCTTGCTAGGATTCTTAAATTTATGGCTGAAAGATGTCATATTCAAGCTTGAAGAAATCTTGAATATGTTGCTCAATAGTTCTAGAAGAAAGAAGAAAAACTTGTTCATAACCCTCAACATTACTTTCCTCATAATCATCAAACAATGGAGGATCATTAAAGGCAAAGGCCTGCTCAAGTTCCTTTTGAATAATATTTTTTGTATGAGACTTTGTAACAAAAAATGACTAAGAAGAAAAATGATCTTGCAGAGTAAGCATATCTTCATCATAACCAGGTTGATCAGAATTTCCAGAAGAGGAAAATACTACTTGCTGCTTGTGTAAATCATTATCAAAGTCATAATACTCATCATAAATAGGTGCATCATAAAGTTGTGCATCTTGTGAAGAATGATTTAAAACAGTCTCTTCATTTTCCTTCAAAAGTTCATCATTTATTTCACTATAACCTAAAGTAGCAATCTTTTCAAGAGTATGATGATGCAGGAATAATTCTTTATCTCAACCATAATCAATCATAGATTATGTAGAAGATACCTCTTGAGCCAATTCTGAAATGATTGTTTCCTCATAATCTATTCAACAACCTTCAGCACCGTGATATGTTGGTTTGCCAAGTCCAAGAAATGGTTGCTGAAAATTCACAGAAAGAGTTGCTTGTGTTTGTCCATCAACATTGCTTTATTCATAGTTAAACAAATCTTCATGAGAATATAATACAACAGATTCATCATAACAACGACTAAATGAGACATCTAAAATAATGGAAAATGTATCCAAAGCCTTGTTATCATTAATTTCATCATTAATGTAATTCCCAACATCATCTTTCTGGATAAAAGAATTAGAAGAAGAATCATATGTAACTGAATCTTCCTCCACTTCCTCAACGGAAATATCCCTTTAACTTTCACTACTAGAATAACTAATAATTGTATGTTGAATATAAGATCCAAATTCTTCACAACAGTTTTCAAAAAGTAAATCAACTGGAAAAAACCTTTTACAATGATCACTAAATGCTGCATGGAACTATTTCAGGGAAGAAATTCTAGCAGGAGGCAAGGATTGGTACCATTCATGAGCATATCCCTCTAATGAGTACATGAACATCTTCATTAATACATCCTCATTATGTATACCCAACTGATGCATGAATTCATGGAATTCAAGCAAATGATCTGCAGGGTTATCATCTTTATCTTCTCTAAATATGGGCAAGTATTCACCCCACTCAACTATAGTAGGAACAACATTTGGAAAACCATGAACAATAGAGAAATTAAAAGGAGAAAACCTCTGATCCAAGATGGATTCCATTTGAAAATATGATTTCTTGGAACTGTGGAGTCATCATTGGATCCTTTAACCATGGAGTCACCAGGTGAATGATTTGTAGTCTGAATGTGTCTGGCTTTTGTTCACCATCAAAAACTAGATCTGATCATTGTCGTTCTCCCAGGGAAATATTGCTTCATTACTCCATTACCCGACAACAATGCCAGAAGATGTTAGTCCTAAAGTTTGCACCTGACTACTGAAGGGCAGAGCTAGGCCACCTCAAGTTTGGAATGGTTGGTTTTTTTATTATTTTGATTTTGTTGGTCAATTGAAGGGTTGGTTTTACCAAGAAAAAAACATGGTTGGGTTGGAAAGATGATATGGATGAGGGTCCTCCTTGGATGGTGGCACATAAATGATAGACAAGTGAAAAAATAGAGGGATGAAAAAAGGGAGAACAACAAACAACTCAATGAATTACCTGTTGTCAGAAGTTTAAGTCTTAAAATAATATTTCTAACAAAGGGAGAACAACAAACAACTCAATGAATTACCTATTGTCAGAAGTTTAAGTCTTAAAATAATATTTCTAGGCATCAAACAAGTATTCAAACACAATTACTCCCACAAGTTGCAATAAAAACAAATCTTCACTAAAGCATTAGCCATTTTACAAGTTTCATATCAGTAAATATGAGTTATACAATAGCTAAAAGGGAAATGAAATGTACTTTGCACACATCAAAAACTGCATTCAAGATAAGAGAAAAACACATATAGATTTGGGCATAAAACACACTATCATTAAGAGCATATTCACAAGGTAGAGAGCTTTAATCCATTCATAGAATAGGTTCAAATAGTTGATATATTGATTTCCTTCCCAATAACCGAACCCCAAAACATACAACAATCTATCTATTTTTCCATTTTCCCCAAGAGAATTCGACCACCTATATCATCTCTAAACTTTTAGTTTATCTTTACATCACAATTAAACTCTTTGGGTTCAACTTCAGTTGTTACTGCTTAATTAAAAACTGTAAACATTTGTTTGAACTAAGTGGAAGTGTCAGTTCATAATATTCTCTCTATTTCGAACTCAAAAAGCATTGTTTTTATCAAAGGATAACTACTTATTACAAGTGGCAACAATGCCTCCAACTAGACCTCAACAAAGTCATATTAGTGCAACTAGAGATGATTTTTTGATAGCTGAAGTAGAACAGGCTCATAAAAATACGTCTTCATAAGTTTTTGTTGGCTTTCAACTTCACATGGATTCCCATGTACACCAAAAACTAGAGACCAACCTTGAACACTAGACAAAACTCACCCAGAATTTGGCGAATTTCTGGGAAAAATAGCCTCAAATATCTGTTTGGTTCTCCCAAACCATGATACCTGTGTACAAAATGGGGGAGTCTTTTGTGCATGGGCTTGTTCCCAACAAAAAAATCTTATAGTTTTCAAAAATTCATTTCCATATGTTCAAGAGGCACACCGGAAGACAATGACAACAAAAGGAAAAAACAGAGCACGACGAATTTATGGAAAAATGACCTCAAAGGTCTCTTTGAATCTCTCAGATCGTGATACCTATGTAAAATATGAGAGAGGTTTTTGTGAATTGTCTTTTTCTCAACAAAATGTCTTTCGTTTTTCACAAATTCACCTCCAACTGTTAGGGAAGCATGCTGAAAGACAAGGAAAAAACAGAGTTTTTTTCAGTAAATTGGCCAACACTTGTTGATTTTTCTTCTGTGGCTTTTGATACTTCCTTTGTAGATTTGAATGTTTCACTTGAAAAGATTAATATTTTTGTTGTATCTCATGGATTTCTTTCTTCATTCTAACATTCTGTTGACTAATGGTTTCCACCTGCAGCTTGTTATCTTCCATTTCCTTGATTTTAGGCTTGGTCTCAATTTTCACTTTGTTCTCACCTTTGAGCTCAAGCCTGGGTTTTCTCTTGGGTTTTTCATCAAAGTTTTATTTTACAAGTTTATTCTCCATCAACATTTTCTCCTTTGTCTCTGGTTTGATATCCTCTAAAACCTGTGTTGGGACATGCTCTGTTTTTGTGTTCATACCCTCAAAATATTGCTTAGGGTATGGAGTAATGTCCACCAGATCTTTCTCTAGTTCTGCATAAGTAGTGTACTCTATTTCTAGGACAATAGGTTTGACCCTTGAGGTCTCTCCTTTGTTGCATTTCTGCCTAGTCTTTTTGTTAGATTTGATTGGCATTCCTGAGACTTGGCTTCCCTCCTTATTTTTGTTGCGTTCTGCCTTGGGATATTCTTCAATGCTTGTGTCATATGACACAAAATCCCTTGCAACTATTAATGGGATAATCTACCTCTTCCTCTTCTATTTGGTTTTCTTCAATTTGATGGCTTTGTCTATCTGCATAGTAGTGGGCATAGTTTCAGCTTCACGAGGTTTAGGGGACGATTGGACTAGTGAGTTGGCCTGTCTTTCTCCCCTCTTGGTATAATTCCTGACATAAACATTGCCACTTTTGATTCTGTAGAGAGTGTTGATCACAAGTATTCTTACTAGATGCAATAATAACCACACACACAACCCTACAATAATAATAACTTGAGGCACAAACGTGTATGATGATTATCATGAAGTTTGTAATGATGGTTAAAATGGTGGAAACACACATGATATCGAGTGAAAAAGGAGATGCAAATGCATGCGAGGTTCCAACACACATTAATTCAAAATTTTAAATATTTTCTGAAAGTTAAAACTCGTAAAACAATATGTTATCTGTTGTTTGCAAGAATAGGGGCATTCTTGCAATCAGTGGCTTTTTGCAGTAAAAAGGCTTGGCCAACCTTCTATAAGCTCAGTAACGATAAATCAAGATGACATATATTATTAACCCAAATCATAACATGCAATGAACTTCCAAGAAAGAAAGAAAACAATGCAAAGTCAATAGAAGGGTAAGAACAATTCAAACTGACTTATTAAAACATGGAGAAGAAACTGAGCAAAAAATCAGGCTTTAAGAATGTATTGGCTAAAGGAGGGAAAGAGCAGAGGTGTAGACCTAGGTTTTAACAACTGGAATGCATGTAAAAACATTCTCTCCATGGCTTGGGTATCCCGTAATATATCATCCATACCAACCTCTATACCATTACCTTCGTCTCCAACATGTGAAGAAGTAGTGTTACTGTAGAGGTTTTGAATTGGTCATTCAGGACATAGTGGTAATTGAATATATAGTTGATTCAATCATGCTCGATATTCTTCCTCTCCAAGTTGTGTTCATCTAACAACAAGCTCATGACTTGACATCATAGTGGGATGCACCGATAAATGGTAGACAATTCGCTCATCATTAGAATCTTGATTGTAAAAATATTGAGCATTACATCGATAATTGTAGTAGCATATGCATTTAGTATGTTCAAACATTATACCAAAGATTTATTAGAAGCATGGATTTTTTTTCCCAATAATAAACATGCAACCAATTACCACTTTATAAAACAAATGTTGAATTAAGCAATATATTCACATTAGTTCCATTGAAAATCCAAACATAAAATTACTCAATTATATTTTTCTGACACCCCGAGGGGTTTCGTAAAAGACATCCAATTCACAATGTAATACCATTGACCCAGGTTGGTTATACGAATATGACATGTTACAATTGGTAGGGTAAAGTAGCTATCGATTTTCATCAAACATCTGTTTGTAGTATCATTCCCCTGATGAGAGATTTTTTCATTTTGAGACTACTAGAATATATTGCGCATCTAAACTCGATCCTGAATCATGATCCTACAAAATTCAATGAACAATTATTCAATTTCACAAGCATAAATAACATAATTCAATGAGATAAATGAATTATAAATAAAATCTAGACTTACCACAATCGACGAGGGAGAACTTTAAGCACTTGCAACGATATGGAATGAGATGGAATCTAAATATAATAGACAATTTGATATCATAATTTTTTCCTTGCATCTGAGCCAAAACCATCATCTTGGGAAGCATAGAACAATCTAACTTCAAACAGAATTTCGAATAAATTTTAACAGTTAACAACACACCTAATGATACTATGAAACCCTGGTAAATCCGGATAAACACAACACACTGGTGCGCTAAATCATGAGAGACAACGAAGAGTGACCTTCGTTATTGCCTCCACAAAACAAAACATTCACAAAATTTAAATACATATGTTTACATTTGAATTTTGTAAATTAAATTGTTTGTCGATGCGTTTTTATGTATGCATCACACTGGTGCACTATAAACTGTATAACGCACTAGGAAAGTAAATTATGAAAATAAAAAATAGTGTGTGCATTTGTCATCAATGCACTAGAATATACAATGAAAAAATGAGCGAGAATCTAATTTTTTCTAAATGTATGTTTTTATAAATGAAAACCCTATTCATTCTTTAGTTATTTTTCCAAAATTTAGAAGGGAGATTTGTGCAATAGAGATTTACCAGCAAATACTTCAGAGTGGGTGGATTTTTTTGAAGAGCCATGTTGCGCCTCTTTTGTCACCTAAATGAGCAAAACAGAGGTGCTTACAAGCTTAGTTGGTTTAGCTAAGCAAGACAACTGTAAATGAAAGGGTTAGAGAAAGAAATATAAAATAACAAACTAAGAAATAAACTAAGAAATAAAAGAACAACTAAACTATTGAGCATAAGGACATAAGAACAAAAAACTAATAAGACTCATGTCACCAATGGCAAGGATTATATTAGTGAAAGAAAACACCAAGAAGAAAGAAGACTATGGGTCCCTTCTTCCTCCAAGGGAGGGCTCTTGGACCCCCACAACTAAGCTCTTCTTACAACTTTGAATGAAATGGTGAAATAATTCCAAGCTAATACACTCAAGAGGTGAGATGGATTGCCCAATGTAATGGTGCTAGTATACTCTTGATGAGAATAGAGAATTCCTCAAGAGAATAGCAACAACATAACTTTGCTAATGAATTCCTTGAAAATGAAGTGCACCCATGGCCTTACTTTATAGAACCTCTTTGAGGTATTGTGCAACCAGCTTGTAGTGTGAAAAGAGACTATTTAGGGCATTTTTAGGTCTTTGACCAGCCACCCAGTTGGATTCAGTCGAGATTTGGGTGTCAAATCAACTTGGAAGCTGAACCAGAAGTGGGTGGGTGGGAGGACGACCAATCTCATAAATGCACCGTTCTTAGATGTACACGGCTTTTAGCAACCACAGTTGCGCATCGTGCGCTTGTGCGCTTTTCCTGCAGTTCCAGATTGCGCATATGCGCACGCGCCCTGTGTAGTCATAACACACTTTAATTTTATCACTGGTTGTATAGTTTTGGACCTTTTGGAAATGATTTTGTGGTAATTTTGGTCCATGGGTGACCTCATAACTGTTTGACGATGCTGGATTTCTGTAACCATTTGCGGATGATATTTCAATGATAACAGATGCCCCCTGATGGATGAGGTTAGGAGAATACGTATAGCCGAAATTCATCAATGTTTCTTCTACTGAGATGCCATTGTAAGAGAGAGCGATAGTGAGAGTATCAAGAGTGACCCGTTGGAGGGAGAAGGGAACCTGTAGAACCCAAACTTCTATAAGGTGTGTAAAAATAAATTGTGTACAAATGAGGCGGGCATGCCCCATGCTCGTGTCATGTAACTCAAAAAAGAATAGTGTTGTATAGTAACTGAAATGGTGTGTTGATGTAGACAACTGCAGTGCCCTCGGGGGCGGTTGTGATAAAGGCAGAAGACAATTCTGCGGAGGAACATACTCTGAACAATAGGCAATGACACCTGTAAGAAGTATCACAGATTTTGTAGGCATTGATAGCCCAGCCAAGTTCAAAGGTCTTCGGCAAATATAAGAAATAACTACAATAGTCACAAAGTAAGACCCACTGTAACATGAGAAAGTGTTGAAGTCGAATGTTACAGGGGTCAACGATAGCAGGGAGCAATTGTGGTTCTCCCTGTGTCGTCCGAGACCTCTCATTGGAAAGGTAATGAGAGTCAAGATATTGTCGCCCTTCTTGGAACTGTGTTGATGTCGAAAAAAGGGGGACGCGACTCCAAGAAACAAATGGCTTCGTGAAATATACTAGGTGAGGTTAGGAACTGGAGGAGGTACATGGATGAAGTCAAGATGCATGAAGATTCAATACTGCCCTTGGTTGGGGGTATATGCGAAGTATAAGTGGCCGCAATCGTTCAACTAGGTCGAGTGTTAGAGGGACAACAAGATATGAGATAAGTTGTGCCAGAGGCGGGACAAAGTGGACAAACTCAGAGGGAAGAAGTAAGTGGTCTTTGGGATACTCAGAGTATATGGATAATGTCAATAGGGGTAGGTGATAAGGAGTGCCCCAACCAAGGGCGACATGGGTTTTGTTTTCCAAAAGGGGAAGAAGGTCGTCAAAGGTGGCGACAAAAAGATATGTAAATGATGGAAACAAAGGTTTGTACAAGTACCAAATGAATAAAGAATGATTTGGGATGAGTGTACAAATACATAAATGGGTGCCCCAGTGTAATATGGTTGGGCCAGTTAGGGTGAAATATGCTTGGAGAACGGGTGGAGGTTAGGGGCCACATGGGTGTGTTTCTGTATGAGGTAGATGAAATGGAGGGAAATTTGTGGATGGGAAAACTGATTGTGGATGAAATGGAGGGTTAATGATACTGCGGAGGTGCAGTCAAAATAGAACCTTGAAGAGATAATCTAGGAGTCCATTGGAAAGGCTAGCAAAATGAGGAGAAGGAGTATGTGGTTGATTCACAACATGATGTATGACTATTGGGACTCCCATCCCTAAAGGGTTGAAAAATAGCATGAGTGTCAAAGTGCCAAAGGGTGCTATGAATGGGAAAACTCATGTGGGGGAGAGTGTTACCAGGTGACAGTACCTAAAATGCAATGGAGGTGTCGGTACTGCAGAGCCGAAGATGGGGATCCTAAAGGAAAATGTCAGAGGGTGTGACTGGCAATGCAATGGAGATTCAGAGGGAATGACTACATGCCAGTGTTGATTATATACCTGAAGGGGTTGTGTTGATGTATGATAACCAACTACCTGCACACATGAAAACCAAATACCCAACGTGAACAATATCTGAAGAGAATCGAACATACAAGCATGTATTTGATAATTTTGAACATGAGCATGTGTACCTGGACGGGGTATGAAAAAATGGTGCCCCGGGGGCTAAGGATAAAAAATGGCACCTCGGGGGCTAAGGATAAAAAATGGCCTGTGGACTGTCTTGATGTAGATGATAGGATGTTGATCACGTGGCTGAAGACAGATCGAAAAACAAACACCCGGAGCTTCCAGAATGGTGTTTGGAAGTTTGGCGAAAAGACCTATATATAGCTGTAGGGCCCATATTGCCACCTCATTTGTACTTGTTGTCAGAGTGACTAGACGAGAGGTATTCAGAGGAGATTTGGAGATTCCGAGAGAATGAGGCAGCTGATTCAGGACCAGCGAGCTTCAAGTTGGTAGTCTTATCATCCTTCATAGAAGTAGGTTTTCAATTTGTGGGAAGGGCCTGTACAGAGGGTCGTACAGGGGTTTTTATGGGTGTGGGCCCCCCAGTGTGCGGGCGATCCAAAAATATTCACGCACGGGTGTGCACCTGTTATCCAGATAGCCACGCATGGGTGTGCCCGTAGGGGTGTCGAAGGCACGCATGGTATGCAGGCATGATTTATACAAAAATGTGCATGGGTGCGCGACTGTGTAGTGGACAGGCGCGTTGTCATGCGCGCCTGTGTTCGTGACAGGGACGCATGGAGGCACCTTTGTAGGGGGACAGGCACGCCTGTGGGATGGACAAGCGTGCATGAGTGAACGCCTGTGGGGTGAACATGCGCGCATATGTGCGTGCATGTGGGTTAAAGAGCCGTGCCTTGGGGGCAAAGCTGATGGGTGCAAAACTTATCTTTTTTGGAGGTTTTAATGTGTTTTATGGTCAATATGGCTGACCTAGGACTGTATTATGTGGTTGCAGGTGATCATTTGCATGATGCCGGTCCATTGGCAAGAGCGGGACTGGTCACAGCTAAGGGATGCCGTGGCTATTGAGGAGCTGGGGGTTCGTGCCACTTTGGTAGCCTGTGGGCTGCTGAAGTTCTTCGAGTGCCCGTTGAGATAGGCGCAGGAGTATCTTCTGCAGTTTATGATCTAGATGTGGAGTTTGGATCTATATTTCTTTATGGTGCGGGGAGAGCAGATCGCTTTCATTGCGGTGGATGATGTATACTTTCTGACTAAGCTCCCTTTTTGGGGAACGCCCCTACCGGAGGAGCCGATGTTACCTGCGGATGTGTCATTAGCGAACTTGGGCCGGAGGTATTGTTCGAGGGAGAACTACATGTCAGGCTCCGTAGTGAGTATTGGGCCGATGGATGCTTTAGATCACCATTGTGTAGAAGCGATGATTGTGAGGGTATATGGGTCCCTCGCAACTCAGCGGATCAGTGGTGGTCAGCTGAGGGTTATGGGGAGGGCACTGGCCGGAGAGAACTTTTCATGGGGTTTGATGCTGCATGCCAAGATGGTAGGGAAGCTGGATAGATGTCGGACTATGGACGCAGGGGACTTTTCCTTTGGGTCCATATTGGTGGCCTGGTTTTTGGAGAGGGTGCCGATGTTGTGCCATAAAGTTTTGTTGGGCGCACCTGGTGCGTGAGAGCCATGACTGAGGCGGTGGTCGACGATTTTGATTCGCCACTGTGGTAGTGAGGGCGGCCATTTTTTCACGGCTGAGGCGACACAAGTGTGGCGGTAGATGCTGTAGATCATACTGCAGTATCCATATTGTGGTGTTGACTTCCGGGGTGATCCAAACATGGTGTTGCCTCCAGGGGAGGTGTTTGACCACTGAGGTATGTTTGTGATTTTGATATGTTGATTTTTGAGATAGCATGACATATGTATTTTGTATAGATGTTGATACTATCATTTGGTTGTTTGTATGTGCAGATGTGGGACCTCACAGGCTCGAGGTTGAGCTGATGAGAGCGTCGGCTTGCCAAGAACCAGGGGGACCACCGCGGGGAGGGTCGCGGGCAGGAGAGAGATGTCAGCATGAGGACATTGAGGCGAGACCAGCCAGTGATGAGAGAGTGGCTAGGAGACGCCGTTTTGATGACCCTGGTGTCGGGCCATCGCATGCTCCTCCAGCGGAGGCCGGGGGAGATTTTGAGGATATTCGCCGCCACTTGGAGGTGGTGCTATAGGGCGTGCCTGAGGGAATGTGGTCACACATCTAGGATGAGGGTATCTTGGATCAGTGTGTGGGAGTTTCACTGACGTGGAAGACCGTGGTGCGGCGAGCAACAGTAGCAGGTGCTACAATGACTGGATGGTTACCTCCTGGTTTGGAGGGACTAGTAGTGGGTGGGGCACTACCGCCTGAGGGAGGGGCAGGAGGTGGTGCACTAGAGGTACCTTGAGTGTTTCTCTATGTATTTTTGTATTTTGTATATAGGATGGTGAGCCCATCTTGGTGTAGTGAGACCAGTTTTGTATCGAGGTGCTTCACTGGCCTACATATTTTTGTATATTTGTATTTAAACATTTTGATGGCACTGTTGAACGATTTATATATATATATATATATATATATATATATATATATATATATATATATGAGTATACATGTTGGGGTCTTTGTGATGTTTACATGTGTTTTTGAATGTGTTGATGATGTCTAATCTATATATTCTATGACAGGCTCTTGATGGTTTATGTGTGTGTAGAGATATCTTGATGTGATATATGTCAATCTAACATAATGTTAGCTAAGTTATCTATAATTTGATTCAATTGTCTTGGAATATGTGTAAATGTAATGAAATCAAAATGTCGAGATAAAAGTCTAACTTACAGGTATTTGCGAAAGAGGCAAGGATCGCGGACACAGTACACATTGTTGAGCTGGAGGACGACTAGTTGAGAGTCAAGAAAGACACTAAGGTGACGAATACGATGATGATGGGCACCGGCAAGGAGGCCAATGACGACATCGTACTCAACTTGGTTGTTAGTTGCTGAACCCACACATATGCCGCTAGAGTGGTGCAGTTCATGTGAGGGGGAATAGAGGGCCCAAGCTGCCGAAGCGATATTTTGTCCAACGGCTGGCGTCATCGACGTAACCGATGTAGTAGGCCGGTGGAGGAAGCATCTGTCAATAGCACCAATGATAGTTTAGACGTGAGGGATGGAAAAGATATTAAAAAAACTATAAAAGAAATAACCTAATGTAGAGTGGCTATGCTTAGGCATAAAATTTCTTTAAGTATAACTCGTTGACGGGTTCTTTGAGAGAGAGGCCTTCAGGGGAAGCCAGGATGTAGGCGCCTTTGGTGAGGCAATGTTGGATAATGTAGGGGCCATGCCATAGTGACTCGAATTTTCCATGATCGAGGGTATCATGAGCGATATCATAGGCAAGGACGAGGTCGTCTTCGTGAAATGAGCAAAGGTTGACATGGTGATCAAAGGTGGCCTTTGACCATTTCTTGGCTGCCTCATTGTTTTGTAATGAAGATCGACTATCTTCATCTAGGGACTCTAAGTTGAGTAAATGGTGCTCCATTGGAGCAGTGTCGGGTAATAGCTCAATTGCAGTGCGTAAGGTGGGAATTTCGCACTCGATAGGAAGAGTGGCCTCAAACCCATGGACTAAATGAAATGATGTGAAACCAGTGGCCGTTTTCACGGTCGTACAGTAAGCCCATAGCACGGAAAATAACATATGATGCCAATTGGTCTTATGTTTGTTAACCGTGCACTGCAACATGGTGTTGAGGACCTTGTTAACTGCTTCGACCTGTCCATTAGACTGAGGGTAATATGGTGAGTCAAACTCGTGGGAGAATCCCAATCGAGATGAGAGTTCGATGAAAATCTCGTTCTCGAAATGTTTCCCATGATCGGAAGGTAGTTGGAGTGGTACTCCAAAGCAGGATATGACGTGATTAAAAAAAAAATGTACTGCAGTTTCAGCGGTGTTGTTGAAGGTGGGCATGGCTTCAACCCATTTTGTGAAGTAATCGACTGCGACAACAATGTATTTGTGTCCATTGTTGGATGGGGGATTACAAGTCATGAATTCGATGCCCCATTTACAAAAGGGGCTTGTAGTAATGACTGGGTGGAGAAGAGCAGGTGGTGCTCATGCTTTGTTGGCATAAAGATGACATTTATCGCATCGCTTCACGGCATGAATGCAATTGTGAAACAATGTAGGCCAAAAATAACCTACTCAGATGATTTTCTGAGCAGTAGACATTCCCGAAAGATGTCCCCCTCATGCACCACTATGGCAGTCATTCAAGACTCTATTGGCCTCGTCAATAGTCAAGCATCGACGAAGTATGGTGTCGACCCCTCGCCGATATAAGATATCTCCGATGAGGAGATAACAGGGGGCCTGGTGGCGAATATGACGACGATCATCTCGTGAGAGGTGGTTACCGAACTTTGAGTTCGGAGGTAGACGAGGAGGTAGTCATACCAAGGATCATCCGAAGTGATATAAAAGAGATGTTCATCGGGGAAGTCGGTATTGACGGGGGCACTGGTAGTATCAGAAGGAAAGGCCATGACGAGTTCAGCGAGGACGAGAGCTTTCTTTCTCTTGAGTGTTGAAAATTTGAGATCGTATTCCTGAAAGATAACGATCCATCGGGCAAATTTTCCATTAATTTGCGGACGACTGAGCAAGTATTGCATGGGGTTGAAATCGGCTATGACCCTAGTTGTGAGAAGTAGAATGTAATGGCGTAGTTTCTGGACTGCGAGGACGACTGCAAGGGCTAGTTTCTCTTCATGATTATACTTCAGGGGTGGCCCTGAGAGGTTTTTACTAATGTAGTAAATGACATGCTCACGATCGTCATCGTCAATTTGAACGAGAACTCCTGCTACTGAGACAGTTGATGCTGAGCATATGTAGAGGATATAGTCACAATTATAGTCGGGTGAACTAATTAAAGGGGTATTAGACAACGCTGTTTTAAGATTGTCGAATTCTTTTTGGGCATGTTTATCCCAGTGAAATGGGATGTCTTGGCATAATAAACGAAGGAAACCGTGTGCTTGAGTGGCGTAGTCTGGGACAAATCGTCGTAAAAATTTAGCTTTTCCTTGTAGGCTATGGAGTTGGCGTAAATTCTGGGGGGGTGGAATTTCGTTGATGGCCTGGACTTTGAGGGGGTCCACGGTAATACAACTTTGGGAAATGATGAATCCGAGGAGGTGCCTGACAGTGATGCAGAACACGCACTTGAGGGGGTTCAAGCAGATGTTGTACTGACGACACCGTTGGAAGATGATCCATAAATCATCAAGGTGTTAGGTGCATTTTTTGGATCGAGCCGTGAGATCATCCAAGTATGCAAGGATGATATGAGCTAGATCGTGAAAAATGTATGTCACAGCCCGTTGGAAATTTGCGCTAGCATTCTTTAGGCCAAAAGACATGACATGATATGCAAAAGTACTCCAAGGGGTGGTGAATGCGGTTTTGTATTGATCAGCTGGGTGGATTTGGATTTGATTATAACCAGAGAAATCGTCCATGAAGGACAGAGCCTCATGGCCAGCATAGTCGTCGATAATTTGATCGATGAAAGGCATTGGAAAGTTGTCTTTGGGACATGCGTGATTGAGATCGCGAAAGTCCGTGCAGACACGAATAGTGCCCTGTTTTTTGTTAATGGGTATAGGGTTGAAAACCCATGAGGTATAGGCGATGGGGTAGATGAACCCAGCCGTGCATAATTTGTCAATCTTGGCTTTAATGGCTGCTACTTTGGATGGGTGTAGCGGTCATTGTTTTTGACGAAATGGTGTAATGTCAGGCTAGGTGTCGATGTGATGTTCGACAATAGAGGGATGAAGGCCAGGAATCTTTGTGTATGACCAGGAAAAAAATCCCGATATTCTTGGAAGAGGGATTTATAGGTGGTGATTTCTTCAAGAGTGCATGTAGCGCCAATGATGATTTCCTTGACGACTCCATTTTTTATGGAAATATCGATTTTGATGGTCGGGGAAATGTTGGCCATGTTTCCTTCTTCAAAAGCATCAGGGGTAGGAATGGGGTTGTTGAACCAGTCGATATGCCCTAATGGGATAAAATCCTTAGTTTCGACTGTGTATATGGGGTGTTGGTTAGGAGGTGTGGAGGTGTCCCGTGGAAAGAAGAGGGCTCTGTGGTGTAGCACATCCCATGGGTAGTCAGGGGTGTTTAATTCTTCGAGTATGTCCTCGTCACAGTTGAATTGGCGGGAATACAAGGGATCTAAAAGAGTGATATTGATGATTGTCGTAGTGTGGTTGTCCTTGGGTGATGAAGAAGCAGGGGGAACGACGCAATGAAATTGCGATGGTTCTCTCAACATAAACCAAATATCAAGGTACTAAGGAGTACCAATGGTAGTTGGATGTAAAATTTCCGTAGGGAAATGAATGGGAGAATTGGGGGGATTTGGGGGTAAATCCTTGGATAAGTCATCCAAGAACCATGGAGGAATAGAGAGTGTCTCTGGTTTAGGAGAAATGATATGGAGAATCTCTAGTGATGAGGTAAGGTGAACCATCGATTCTGTAGGGGGCACAGGGATTTGAATCAAGATCGATTGGCATTGCCTGTATTTAATGATCATAGGACATTGGTATGTAAAATGATCTAAGGATTCGCATAGAGAGCAAGGGCATCTCATACATTCATTGACTGAAGTCGTGACATAATGGATGTCAGTGATTTTTGGCGAGGATGATGTAGTTGGATTGGATTAATTCTAGAAGCTTTGGTGTACTGCGACTAATGTCTACCGGAAATGAGGTAGTGCTGGGAAATGGTGTGTATAATGGCCATATTCTAAACATATAGTGCAAGCAAATTTGGTTTGCAGCCCTTTGCTACTTGAGTTAGGGGAGGTAGTGGCAGTACTTTCTACAGTGGCGAGCAGTGATGGTGTTTGATTGAGTGGAATTAGGTTACGTAACTCGGGTAGAGATGGGAATTTGTTGGTTGGGTGTCCATCTTTATCACATAGCGCACAAGGAGGTTGGACGCATGGGGGAAGTGGAGCTATGGGCTCCTTCTTCTTTCACCTACCCCCAGCTGTGGTAGGGAGGTTAGTGAGTGGGGGTGTAGAGGGTATGGTGGGAGTGAGTATGGGAATCTTCATTGGGATTCCTTCCGTTTGGGGGGGAAGGGATGGTTGAGGAACCATATCTGGTGGATGTAAATACCAAATTGGAATTGCCAATACCATATTAGGGAGGGTAAGCATTGCGGCTACTTGGAAAGATTGTACGCCAGGTGGAGGGTAGAAGAAGGGGATTTGAGTAATGTCTTGGGGAACTATCTTCCAAACTAGGATATGGCCTTGGGGAGAGGTGAAATCATGAACTAGTGGAGTTGACGAGTTTGCAGAAGGCTCATGAGGGGGGAGCTCTATGACTAGTGGGATGTCAGATATGATAGAAGCCTCCCTAGGAGGAAGGGTATCCTCTATGTCAATTTCGTTAGATGATACGGTGCATACTTGATTGGAAGGATGAAGGAGCGGTGGCACACCATGGTAAGTTCCTAACAATGATGGGTCTTTGAAAATCCTGGGACAGATTTCGATGAGTGGGTATGCTTCATGATTAGTGTGGATGAGAGGGAGAATTTTATCGATGTTGGTAGAAGGGTTGGGCTCATAATGTGAAACTTGGTCAATGGTAATGATCTTCCCATTATGGGGGAACATCGTTGTTCAAAAGATGGAAGAGGCAATTGCCTTCATAGTGTACATGTAGCTACGACTGAACAAGATATTATAATCGAGTGGGGCATCAATAGCTTCAATGTCGATGAGAATGGTCTTGCCCCCGAGCTCTACAGGGACATTTTGAAGGAGTCCTTCAGGAGAAAATGGTCATCCGTCATAAGCTCTTAAGGTAATGGCAGATGGTATGAGTTTGGGGGAACCAAGTTTCTACCATACAGACTTGGAAATAATGCATGTGGATGCACCTTCATCGATGATGCACCGATGAACTATAATGTTCCAAATTTTTACTGGGATTTGAAAAGCGATTAGAGTGGGAAGGTGAGGTTCCCCGCCATCGAGATCAAATGTGATAAGTTGAATATTTGCGGGGTCGACCACCCCCAAGGCGGAAAGTAATGATTTCCGCTAAGTGGGACAAGTTTGAAGGACTTCTAAGACTGACATGGTAGCTAGGGATTGTGCTAAGTCATCGACCAAACTATAATTATGAGCTGCCCTAGCCTGTGGGTTGTGGAAATTCCTGCGCAATGGGATGCGAGGGATGCGAAGAGGTGTTTCTGCGTTAGGGCGAAGAATCACCAACGGGGGTCCTATTGGTGCTGGGATTATTTCTGGGGGAATGGGAGGAGACTCAGCAGGTGCATGATATTGATGACTACATGTTTGTAGAAGGATTTCTTCCTCACCGGTGAGAAGGATAGTGCGATTTGTGGGATTGTTTGGATTAAGATACTGTCCCGACTGCGGTGGGGTAGGCTGCATATCCTATTGGGTGTTCATCACACCCTCGTGTGGAATGGGGTTTTGTAGCACGACTAGGGGTGGTTGTTGCACGTATTGTTGTGGTGCCTACTGAGGAGCAGGTGGTGCTGGAGGATGTGGTGCACTTCTTGAGTCTTTCATCCATTTAAAATCAACGATTTGGGGGAAATGATGAGTATAATGACTGAACTCACCGCAAAGGGCACAAGGGAAGGTGGTTCTAATATTATTGTTATTTCTCCCTTGACGTCTGTTGTTGTTGTCCCCCTGGGGGTTTTGATTCCCTTGATTTTGTTTGCCCCCAGTAGGTTGGTTTTATTGGGGGTGATTCCCGCCTTGACCTGGGTTTCTATTGTTCCTATTTTTTCCTTTCTTTTTGGCATTATTCGACGAATGGGTCGAGTTTTCCATATTCAGCTGTTCGAAATTTTGATATTTCTGAATGGGAGAGGGTTGAAAAAAATTCACCCCAGCGTGCGGGTGTGGGGGTGCCATGGAATGTGGAGAACCAGCGAATGGAAAGTATAGATTTTGTGGGAGTTGTGATCTGTAAGGTACATAGGAAGGCGTGGCACTTTCGCTAGTACTTAGAGAATAAGCTGAGGTAGAGGGAGTACCAGAACTCATTTGGATAGGTGGGTGTATGGGGGGTGTCAGCGGTGGCCCACTGATGGGTAGAGGAATAGCAACAGGGTATGGTTGTTGATAAGGGGGTGGGGGGTAATAAGAGGTTCCCCCATATGCCGATGGATATTGAGGTGTGCCATACATTGGTGGTTGTTGGGGTTGTGGACTGTGGTGCGTGGTATTACCAATCAATCTGTCTGCTGAGTGAGACATCCCGGGTTTTTCTTGGCCGAATGGAATGGGTTTTGGGAGGTCAGGAAGTACTGTGTACAAGTACCTTGATTGTGAATACATGAGGTCGTATTGTTGAGCCTTACTAATGGCTTCTTATTCTGATTGAGGGAAGGTGGAACCTACATCTTTACCGAGGAGAGAGACAAGTGATCTGAGAAACCAGTCAAGACACTATTGTTTGGTGGTTTCAGATTTGAACAAACTACATTGTCTACACCACTCATGAATGTGATCAGCGATATGTGTGGCTGAGGTTTGTTTAAAATTAGAGAGTAGTTCAAGACCATTGTAATGGTGGATTGGTAATTGGAAGAATGTAAAAAATGCTTTGGCCAAGGACTCGAAAGTCGCATGGGACCTCGATTTTTTGTCTACATACCATTTGGTTGATGGGCCAGTGAGTGTGCGTTGAAATAATCATAGTCTGATGGAATCATCCATAATGCTGTTGGAAGAGCACCATAAGTGGAAAGTCATGACATGGTTAGCAGGGTCATCTCCTGCCTTTCCTTCAAACTTGCGGATGTCTGAAGGTAGTTTGGTAGGCATTGCAGGCCATGTGGGGTCATGCAATATAGGATCATTTGTGAGTTTTCTTAGATTTGGTATGCTAAGAGAGGCCAAATATGGCATCTGTAGTGGTGGTGGAGGATTAGTTCCAGCCATGGTGTGAGTGGTTTGTGAACCTGACCCTTGAGGGGGCTAGGTGGGTTGGTACTTCCTCCTTGAGAGGAAGTTGGCCCCCCACTTTCGTGTAAAGGAGAGCGAGTGGATGGAGGACCTTGGGAAGTGGACCCAAGTAATGTGGAACCAAGAAAAGCTGATCCTAAGATAGTGGCACTCACTGGAGTGTGTGAAGGTGGTGCCGATGGGTTGGCAAGATTAGTAAACCTCCCTAAAATAGGAGGGAGGTTTAGCAAGCATTTGTAACGATGAGGGTTTTGTGGGTCCCCTATGATGTCTGAATAGTTGAGTGGATGTGTGCAAATTGTGGTGAGAGTAAAATAAACAAGAGCCTTTGTTGCAATTTTTGAACTTTACTTGATATATATCTAAATAAAAAATGTAGTCGAAAGTGCATCATACATAAAGTGTTTTGAAAAAGAAGCATATATGTGGATAAGTGGGTTTTGTCCGCATGGGGAATCAAATAAAACAAATTCTCGTGTCCTAAAGGACGTAACATCTTTCCTCTAAAATAGCATTGGACCTTCCAATAGTACTCAACAGTGGGGTCTAAAGTCACAGGAAGAGAAACTAGTGAAGGATGAAATAATCAGTTATAATGAGGGGTAAAGGGGGCACATCCCGAAAGAGCTAGCGATATTTCGCAATAGCCACACAAAATATGATCAAGGTGCAATTGCAACCCACAATTGCCATCTGGGTAGATGTCCTAAAATTTTCTCACTAGGTACCTCAGTCAAAGTGCAACATTTAGATTTTCGGCCTAAGAAATGGGTCACGGGTTGGATCCCATCCAAGAGGTGGGTGCCTCAAGGAGGGACGCACAGAACAACCGGACCTCGGCCTTTAACCCTTCACAGGTATCTCCCTACCTTATGGTGTTAGGAACACTTGACTTGGAGGATTTACAGTTCCCTATTTGACAACTTCTATTATTTTGACAATGTGAGAACTAGATAACGGGGAGTTATTTGGATGCCTATCCCTGAAATCCTACCTAGACTAAAAATTTCTTTTGGCACCTCCTATGGAGGAAAACTTGGTGAGTTTTTAGAAAAATTTTAGATGTGGTTGTTTGAGAGATTGGGGGTGTGAACCAACCTCATTGAAATTAAATGGGAGTGGATAGTTTCTTCAAGAAAAGGGTGGGGTGTTTCAAAATCCCTTTGGAGGAAATTTACTTTGACCTCCACGTTTCGAGAGGAAAACTATGTGAGTGATAAGTGACTTTTGTGTGTGAATGAGTGAAATTTTACCGATGTTTTAATGAATTAGGTGTCACCTTGCTGCATGTGGACTTCGCTTTGTCCTTACAAGTGTTGATTACCTAAATAACTAAATGCCTTTGGTACAACCTTGCGTAATTCAAAAGTCCCTAGGAAACTAGCATGTGGACATGTGGGTCCTTTACTATTCATTTAACTCCCTATTGTGATTTAATCTAATAAAAGCTTTGAAACTATCCTAAATTGTGATCATGTGGGCATGTATGGGCCCGTTACAAAACCTTTAAACTTCCATAGTTATTTAATCTAAGAAAGTAAATTTCAACACTATCCTATCTTTGTAGCATGTGGGCATGTATGGGCCCATTACAATCTTAAGATGTGTTTGAAAAATAAACTAAGAGGAGTCTCGAGAGGGGTTGTTGTTCTCTCCTAAAGGTTTTAGTCTTTTCAAGGGAGATGAAATTGTCCTACAATCTTTTTCTAATTCTCAAGGTCGCTTAGAAGCACGAGAGAAAAGCATACTAAGTGATTGCTATCCAACTTTTGGTCCCAATGCAAGTTTTATGTGATTACAAATGATTCCAACTTATACTTTTAGTCAAATCAAGCCATCCATGTGGCAAAATGAAAGCAAAAGAGGAAACAATGATTTTAAACCCCCTAAGTGCTTATGTGTTTTGACTAATCCCTTTATATGAAGAGGGAACTAAGCGTGGTGCAGATTACAATATGCATGAAATCAATTTTAAGAAGGCTAGGGGCCTTCCCCAAATCAAAAAACCTTACAATGTGTATTTTTCTGCACAGGTGCACGGGTCTCAGAGTAGACAGAGGCGCACTGAGCGCCTGTGCGCAGACCGAAACATGATTTTGGGCGTAGGTGCACAGAACAACACTGTGATTTTGGCGCACATGCACATGATGCGTGACTGTGGGCCAATAAACCCGTGCACAACTGACACACGGCCATGAAGAAAATTTCGGATGGAATTCTCTCAATTCAACTTTGAATTGGATGTTTTGCAGGTCAGCTTGAGCCGGTTAAGGTACCTGCAGGTTAAATAAACCAAAAGAAGAGCTATAAAAGCCCAAATGGGGTAGGAAATTGATACCTTTCCCCAACAGAGTCGTCAATTTGTTGTGCCTCTTTTTTCACCTAAATGAGCAAAACATAGGTGCTTACAAGCTTAGTTGTGTTAGCTAAGCAAGACAACTGTAAAGCAAAGGGTTAGAGAAAGAAATATAAAAGAACAAACTAAGAATTAAACTAAGAAATAAAAGAACAACTAAACTATTGAGCATAAGGACATAAGAACAAAAAACTAATAAGACTCATGTCACCAATGGCAAGTATTATATTAATGAAAGAAAACACCAAGAAGAAAGAGGACTATGGGTCCCTTCTTCCTCCAAGGGAGCGCTCTTGGACCCCCACAACTAAGCTCTTCTTACAACTTTAAATGAAATGGTGAAAGAATCCCAAGCTAATCCACTCAAGAGGTGAGATGGATTGCCCAATGTAATGGTGCTAGTATACTGTTGATGAGAATAGAGGATTCCTCAAGAGAATAGTAGTAGCATAACTTTGCTAATGAATTCCTTGAAAATGAAGTGCACCCATGGCCTTACTTTATAGCACCTCTTTAAGGTATTGTGCAACCAGCTTGTAGTGTGAAAAGAGACTATTTAGGGCATTTTTAGGTCTTTGACCATCCACCTAGTCGGATTCAGTCAAGATTTGGGTGTCAAATCAACTTGGAAGCTAAACCAGAAGTGGGTGGGAGGCTGACCAATCTCATAAATGTGTCGTTCTCAGATGTGCGCGGCTTTTAGCGACCACAATCGTGCATCGCGCGCATGTGCGTTTTTCTTGCAGTTTTGGATTGCGCATGTGCGCGCGCACCCTGTGTAGTCATAGCGCACTTTAATTTTATCACTGGTTGTATAGTTTTGGACCTTTTGGAAATGATTTTGTGGTAATTTTGGTCCATGGGTGACCTCATAACTATTTGACGATGCTGGATTTCTGTAACCATTTGCGGACGATATTTCAATGATAACAAGCCATATTTGAAAGGGATCATCGTAGGTCACATACAAGTCTACAAAGGAGAAATTTTAGGTGTGTGATTTCATTCTATTAATCATCTTAATCTTTTCCCTATTTGATTCAAGCAATTTTCAGTGAATTCTCCAAAAAATAAAAGGGTTTTATAATTACCTTTGGTATTGGAATCCCTAGCTTCCTTATTGTTTCACTTGCTTTCCCTCTTTGTTTTAACAACAAGATTTTTTTTTAAGCAATGGATTTTTAGAGGGTTTCTTTACTTATATATGAGATGTTTGGTATTCATTGCAATGGAACCACTCATTGCATTGGATCTGAAACTAGTATGTCACTGTCGATTAAACAAAAAACACCTTTGGGGTTAGTGGAGCTCACTATATAGGGATAGAGTATCGATGTGCATGTTCATGTCAATAACACAACTAAATTCAAAATGTAAATAATATTTTCTTAAAACGGATTTCACAGTTACTGGTGTGCACTATAGAGCACCGGTGCGCATGTTCATATCAACAACACCATCGAGTTTAAAATGGAATCAACATTGCTTTTAATATTGAAACCATCATAGTTTACATTTTTTTGCAAGTCAGTGGTGCACAATAAATAGTACTTAGACACTTGTGCTTCTATTAATTTGTAAACACGGCATGAACACAACAATTTGTAAAACTGTTATTGTATATCAATGCATATTTATATTATTAATGCACAAGTGCATACTAATTTATTGTGTGTACTTGTATCTTATTTTGTAAAAAAAAATTGTAATTTTTATATTTGATGATTCCTATATTTTCTTTTTTCAGGGAGATTATGAAAATTCCAAGGGGCAAACAAGGGAAAAACCAATACATACCGGTAGGGATGTCCAAAAGGAGATGGTAAAATAAATGAACATAATTGCATCATAGGAAGAGACATCCCAACAACAATGTGCATCAAATGTATTTAATCATTAATTTATTCTTTTATGTACATAAAATTTAATTACCACATGAAATACTAAATTTCAATTTTTTTGTTCCAGAAAAGAAAAAAAATAGAACCCATTCAACACATAAGACATGATGACAAGGAATAAAAGGGTTGATTGCAAACTTTGTGAGTATTTACGTTTTCGGCCTTACTTGAAATTTCATGCTTGTTGTGATCTTTATATTTAAATAATTAATTTACACTTATCCATGGATGTATTCTAATAGGTGTTAACATACAAAGAGGATCCAACCGATGAATTGATAGTCATTGGGTTAAGTATGGGTCATGGGTATATGTTGAAGTATCAAGGTTTAATTGAACAATTTGTAAGTAGATATGTTGTTTAACTTCCCTTGTTTTATAATTAATGGAACTAAAATAAACGTTTATACTAATTATATCAACTGTATTTTGTTATGGCGTACTAAATATGCAGGAAACAAAGTATGAAGTGCAACCAACATAAGATATTTTGAGAGAAGCCATGTAATAGAATTATTGTAATTGATGTTAAATGATTAATGATGTCATTAATGTCATATTACGACATTAAATTATGCATATCATTTCATATATATATATATATATATATATATATATATTAAAAAGAGGTGCACATGAAAAAGTAAAAAGTGAAATGGTGGTTTCAAACCCATGGGTTTGGGGTATTTTCCATGGTATTTGGAGTAATTTCCCATGATATTGAGAATTAATTATTTAATTAAGGGACATGACCCTTCATAAAGGGTTATGAAAAAGTATGAAAAGATAAATCATTGAGAGAAAATAAGTGTGTGAAAAATGGGTTAACAAAGATTGAAAAACAAATTCAGTGTTAGGTCATCTTGGAATTTTCATGATAATTTTTTTTTAGGATGTTTTAGACCTTGAAATTTGGAAGAGACATAGGAAATAGTTTGGGGTACATGTGGCACAAATTTCATATTTCAGTTCTCTATAATTTCAAGGATATGCCCTGTGGAAGTTAGGGTTCTTGAATGCTCTTGAAATCAATTTCAAACAAGTCATCTTGGCACTCTCACTATATCTTATTTTTTGGGTTGTTTTAGACCTTAAAACTTTGAAAAGATAGATGAGCGATCTTGGTGTACATGTGGTAGAAACTTAAAATGTTGGTTTACTATACTTTTGGAGATAGGCCCCATGGAAGTTAGGGTTCTTGAATTCTCTTGAAATCAGTTTCAAACATATCAACTTGGCACTTTCGCTGTAACTTATTTTCCGGGATGTTTCATACCTTGAAACTTTGAATAAACAAAGGAGAGATCTTGGTGTACATGTGGTAGAAATTTCATATGTTGGTTCACTATACTTTTGGAGATAATCCTTGTGGTCGCTTGGGTTCTTGAATGCTCCTGAAATCAATTTCAAACAAGTTAGTTTGACATTTTCACTATAACTTTTTTTCGGGGACTCTTCTAACTGTGAAAATTTTCGAGAATAGATGAAAAATATAGAAGTACCTTCGATAAAAAATTTAGAATAAAATTTACAAAATTGGATACATGACATGTTTTACAAGTTAATTCTTTGGAAGAGGCCCAAAACAACAAGCTTTGAGAAAGTTACCATTTGGAAATTCAAATTTTGGTTAGACCTAGTAAAGGAAGAAGTAGTGAGCAGAGTTCGAGAAGGCAAAATCCATGAGTAGACCCAGTGAAGGTATAATCAGCAAGAAGACCTTATGAAGGAACAAGTAGTAAGAAGACTCAATGAAGGTTGGTGCATCTCACACAAAGATATTGATGTCTCTTTCTAAGTTGGTGCTTAGTGGTGGGTATTGGTGTCTCCAACAGATTGGTGTCTATGGAGATTTGTAAGAGTAGGTTGGTGTTGCTCAAACAAAGAGATTGGTGTCTCTTGGTAAGGTGATGCTCAGTGATGGGGATTGATGTATACAAAGATCTATAAGAGTAGGTTGGTGCCTACTAGGATTTGTACCAATGGGGATTGGTGTCTTCAGTAGGTTGGTGCCTACAAATAATTATAAAGAGAAGTTTTGTGGTTTTCTTCCAAAAGGGTTTCCAGGTAAATCTTGTATTCCATGTTTTGCAGTTAATAGATCTCATATGTGATTGTTTTTTTTATGGTTGATGAATGTTTGAAAAAATAAAAAAAATGTTTTATAATGATTCTGCCCCTCTCCCAGTATAAGTCTGTGCTCAACAACATGAAGCATGACTTTGAAATAATGGGTATTATTTATGAAAAAAACATTGCTATGGTACGTTTTTTTATTTACGCAATCATGCATATTCTACTATATGTGTGTGTGTGTGTGTAGATATACTTATTACACTTTATTTCTATGTTTGTAGATGGAAGATGGAGAGGTGGAACATAAAAAACAAGTCGATCAAGAAAATATTAGGTTAAATAACCAAAGTACAATATCACCTACAAATGATGAAGAAATGAGGCTACACATAGCTCAAATGATGACAATAGTTCAAGTGATGAATGAAAATATTGCATGTTTTGGAATATTTGTTTATGAAAATCAGGGATTTTATTTAATGTACTCGACATATTGTCCAAATTGAATGAAGACATGTTACCAACAAGTTTAACAACAACATATTGGTTGCATTTTTATTATTATGTACATTTATGTTGTGCCATTTTGTATGACCATGAGTCTCTTATTCATATATAATAAAATGTGTTTCTTATTTTATTGCATTGTTGAATGTTGTAAAAATTTGTGTTTTTTATTAATTAATATGTGGATTATTTACATTTTTACAAATAAAAAAGGTGTAATCCATTGGAAAACACATTAATTGAATCATTATATCAAAATGCAATAACAAAAAAATAAAAAATAAATTGATTTTGAGATGATTAATTGAAAATTTGCAAAACAAAAATTAATTAAAATATATACATATCGACGCATTGTATTCTTATGAACTCGTTAAATGGTGTGTGCCATAACATAGAAATAGTTTGTTTTAATGAGCTATACGCACCAATTCTTATTAATTATATTGAAGCATCGGTACCAAATATTGTGAAAAAGCATCGTTTCGTAAATGACATAACGTACAGTTGATTATATTTATTGTTTCAAAATTTTATAGTGCATATGTTTACAATACACGTTGATGATCTAAATATAATATAAAAATCGGTGCTTTAAATATAATACAGACATCGGTTCTTAGTAACAATTAATGACATTGACATATCGTCTCGAATTTTCAAAATTTCACTACCCTTTGGTGCATAGGGTAATATAGACTCTAGTGCATATGAATTATAAAAGCACCGATGTGCTATAAAAATAGAGCAACCCAATGTGTAACATCGATAAAAGCATTGGTCCTACATATAAAAAATAGTACGAATGGTGCGTACATAAACTAAAAAAGAACTAGTGTTGCATACACCAAAACAATGTAGAACCGATGCGTAATAATTACAAGAGCACCGGTGCTACATACAACAAAAAAGGTGGAACCAATGTATAATAATTGTAAACACATGAATTCTTTTTAAGTTTATGTATGAACCAATGTTTTTTTAGTAAGAGTGCATGGTGCATTTTTCCAATACAAGCACTGACAAAACAAACCTCCACCCATTGAATTTTTTTTAGTTATATGGAACATCCATTAGAACCTCTGATAAAACCCTTGTTTCAAATAGTAGAGGTTTTTTTGAATTTTTTTCAAATCTTGTAAAAGTAAAAACCTCTACTACATGTTGTTTTTCTTGTAGTGACCAAACATGGAGTTGTAGTCACCAACAACATCAAACCAACCATGAAATGACCATGTGTCATCAAAATATAAAGCAAACAAATGGAATGTTAATCTATAACATATTTGTCAATTTGACCTTAGTGCACACTAGGAGGATTCCTTATAGTGCCTAGTAGGGGATCTAGGATGAATGATCATAAGACATGGTGGGATTAGTGATTATTAGGGATTTGGAGGATTTATTTTAGATATATAGGTAGAATCACTGTGACACTTCACATGCATACTTATGTTGACCATTTTTAAGGTCAATAGGTACCCCCATGTACCAATAGTTTAGTTGAACATAAATATTGTTTGTGTTCAATGGTGGACCTAGACTATTATATTTTTTCTCAATGTTGATCCTAATATAAAATTCGCAACTAAGTTAAGTTCCCTTTTCCTAGACTATTCTATTTTTGTTGGAAAGAGGTACACCATAACTTCACAAATATAAAAACCATTTCATATATTATATTGGTTTGGCTAGGCACTTAAAACCCAATATAAAGTTTAAATAGTATATTGTTTATAAATCATGAATAAGTAAGGAAGTGGTAGAAGTAGTATTTATTGGATGAGGGCTTTACAAGTTTGAACCATGGCAGTGAAATCCATCAACATTATCAACACCATCATGGGCACAATGAACCAACAAGATTCATTGCCTAATGTTTTTTAGAGACTTGGCCTTGAAGACAATAAAATGGTGTTGTCATCCATTGGAAGTGAGGTCTTGAAGGTAGACTCACTCTTGACTAAGAGGTTGTTTTTTTTTGCATTGGCCAAGGAGGCCCTGCTACATCGAGCCAAGGATTTTCACACTCTGTTTGTCTACATGGTGCCCACCCATTTATTCTATGGCCCCTAGTTCTAGAGATTGGTTGAGTAGAAACATGTGCCATAAAAGTAAGTTGAGTAGCTAAAGTTCATCATTATCAAGTCTAAGAATGGGAGGTGAGAAATCCTTGTCTAATCATAGGGGGAGAGTGAGTTTTCTTAGGTTATTTACTAAGACACAGTTGATGTGGTACTAGGTTCAATATGTTATTTGTATTGTAACATATTTTTCAACCTGAGGGATGGTCACTCAAAGGCTCTTGCCTCTATTGTCAAGAACCCTTGTAGTGAATATGGATTTTTGACATTTTTCATTCATGATGTTGTTGGTTTTGTTCTATGAGAAGAACCTTGATGTGATAAGAGAAGCCAAAGTTTATTAAGTGCATCTAAATAGTTAATGCATGTTTTTTATCATTATGTTCAAATTGGGAAAACTCCTAGGATATATAGGTATGTATCAAATGGTGCAGGTTATGTAGGAGTGATCACCATCCATATTTCCTTTATTAAATATTTCCTATAGATCCATGATCAAGTCATCATTGTCATACATTGTTTGATATTTATCCCAACAAATAGAAAAATGGATAACAATTTTAGGGTTTTGGCACGTGTGGGGAAAAACATGATCCCTATCATCCATTAGATTCACCACAAATGGTCCTTATCCAATTGGGTAAGTTGATTTTTAGGCAAAAAATTGTCAATGGAAATTCCACAATGCCACCTTTGTCATTGATCATTCCTTCATCCAATGACTCACAAAATGTCAGGGGCCACTTTTCAATGATATTGGCAATATCATCTTCCACCATTCGATTCACCACTATTCAATCCTAGAGTTGGAAACATGCTGAGGGTCATCCATCAATTATTCAGTTATTTTCATAAATTCAAACAAAGATAGTAATTAATTAATCCAGGATCTAAGGAAAATTAGTCTTCATAGTCTAATATTTTAGAATATTATAAGATATGTTGTGTGAGTTTTTCCATTTGAATATCCACGATAGTTTACATATTATATTGGTATATGAGCAGTTTTATTTGAGGTATTTTTGGAAATTTGCAAGATCCAAAAATTGTCTTAAAAATAAAGTCACAGAACCCTAGCCATGGCAGATGAGTTTGTTCACAACAACCGTCGAGATCCAACAGAAGAGAGATTTGCGAGGCTGGAAGAGAAAGTTGCAAATATATCTCACAATATGGCCCTCCTCATGGTGGCTATAGAAAACAATATTGGACTATTAGGGGAGGCTAGAGGCTCTAACTCAAAGATCAAATTAGAGGGGAACTGGAAAAAAATTAAGACCCATAAAATGAGTCGAGGAAAGAGACCAAAGAAAGAGAAGCCAAGTTCCAATGCCATTACCCCTTTCACAATTTTTATTTAAAATGGAAGCAAAAGTGTATATCAGGTTATACCAAGGTGATATTGGGCATTAAATTTGAATCATTGGTTGCAACAATTAGACGTCTATTTCAATGTTCACAATATAAATAAGGAGTAGATGATTTCCTTTTTCCAATTGAAATTGGAGGGACATGCATTGACCTGGTGGGAAATCCACATGGATACACTCAAGATGCAGGTTGGTCCACCACTAATTAAGTGAGAGGATCTAAAAAACCTCATTAATTCCCAATTCTACCCTATCAGGGATGTAGAGGACAAATTGATTTGTTGGCATTACTTTAGGAAAAAGAAAGGGAATAATGTGTAGGAGTACACCACTGAATTTAGAAAGATGGTTATCATGTTGGGTATCTCTCCCAATAACCCATATGTACTCATTAAGTATTTTGGGGGTCTACATAGTCATTTTCAAAAGAAGGTGATGCTCTTCAAGCCCAAGAAAATTGATGAGGCCTGCATGCAAGCACAATATCTGAAAAATATAGGCCAGAAGAAAGGACAACCAAGTGGTTCCAAGTAAAAATAGCACCAAAGCGCTTCCAAGGAGGGGAAGAAGAAGTGGAAAGGGAAATATAAGAGGATGATAGTCACTGCACATTAGTGCAAGGATATAATTAACCATTATAACCATCACAATATCGATGGACACACTTAGGAAAAGTGTTAGAAACTACATCCAAAGCTGAAACCTAAGAACCACAAGAAGGATGCTAAGAAGAATAACCTTCTTGCCTTGGATTAAAACAATCAGGTAGAGAGAAAATTAGATGTGGATGAGAATATTGTCATCACTTCAGTGTAGAAGGAGGTGAATCTAAGTATTCTCCACCAAAAGGAAGAGAAAAAGATGAAAAATATCTTCCATATCAATATCTATGTCAAGAAGACCGAGGTAGACACTCTATCTGATTCTGATTCAAAGGCCAATATCATGGTATCTGATCTGGTTAGCAATCTTGGGTTGGAGGTTCATGATCATCCTATCCATTTACATTGGGGTGGGTAAACAAGGATGTAGAGAACAAGGTCATGAAACAATGTAAGATAAAATTTGTTGTGACTGAAAATTTTATTGATGAAGTGGAGTTAGATGTAGTACCCATTGACATGTGTGGTGTAGTGTTTGGAAGTGATTACATGTATATGAGGGATGAAATATTCATGCAAATAGAAAACCAGTACCTCTTGATCAAGGATGGGAATTCTTTCATCATCAATGCACATAAAGGTAAATCAACAATCTCACTGGTAAGTTCCAACCAAGCCAAAAAGTTGATTAGTTCAAGTAAGAAATATGTTTTTCTTTTCTTATGAAAGAATCAAGTGGGTGATGAATTGGTAGGAGTAAAGGTAGCCTTGGAGGGATGTACTAAAAAAAATAAAAAAATAGTTGGAGTTGTTATAGGAATACATAGGAGTGTTCTGGGATCCTAAAGGAATACCACCTAATAGGGAAGTGGAGCATGAGATACAATTGTTTCCTGAGTCCCCATTACTATAACAACCCTGGTTAAATAGATGCATAGGGATTATTAAGTAAAATTAATTAGATAATTAATTGTCCTAATATGGTTTTAGTTAAACAATGATTAGTATTAATAATATTAATTAATTAATTAATTGTTTATAACTTTTGATTGATTAATTAATTAATTAATTAATTACATAACACATTCAATGATTAGGGTAATAAATTAAGGGGCTTAATAACTTTAATTTAATCCTTATGAAACTTTACATATGACAGGTTAAGGATAAGATAATAAAGGAGAGGATAAGGTAATAAAGGAGGGGATAAGGTAATTAATGGAGGGGAGGAGAGTCGGTGAAGGGAAAGATATGACGAGGGATGATTCCTATGGGAGGGGATTATGAGAATTTGGGGGAGGAAGAATTATTGGCGAGGAGAAGACTGTAGTTCTGGTTTGGATATTTTCTGGTTTTTTTTTGTGGGGTTCTGGAGTTTTGGTGAACCATTGCAGGGGGCACCAGGTTGCTGGGGGTTTTGGGCACGAGGGCTAGGATTCCTTACGGCACCTTGGAGATAGGGAGCCAGACAAGCTGCTCCTAGCTGGCTGGGTGGTTAGTCGGTTTTGGGCAGAGTTTAGCACAGTTTCAACTTCAGCTTGGACAAACAGAGATCAAGGTTAGCATCAGGAAGAGGTCTTTTATTTATGAATTCTCTGAATTATGTGATGACTATGTAAATTATTAGCATGTTGTTCGTAAATTTAATTCATGCTGTGGATAAATTAATTTTTCTGTTGAAAATTCTATGCTTATATGATGAATATTGAACTACTTAGGCATTGAAAGAAATTTATGTTTAATTGTATGAAATTTTTAAGGCTTACATAAATTTAGGTCCCTACAATTACCAAATATTGGGCTATATAGACAATTTGTTTTGGAAGCAGATGAAGTGAAGAAACAGTTGAAACAACTATTGGGGCATGGAGTAATTCGACCAAACACTTCACATTGTGAGTCACCTATCATCATCGTACTCAAGAAGGATGGAATTTTCTAGATGTGTATCGACTACATATCTTTGAACAAGATTACATTCAAGAATCGGGACCCTCTGTCGAGGATCAATCATTTGTTACACCAACTACAACATGTCAAGTACTTGACAAAGTTGGATCTCAAATCAAGATACCACCAGGTATGTGTCAAAGAATAATTCACTTGGAAGACCTCCTTCGAGACAAGGTAATATTTGTATGAATGGTTGGTCATGTCATTTCGTTTATGTAATGCACCAAATACATTTATTACACCCATATTTAGATTCATTTATTATAGTATATTTTGATGATATATTGGTTTATAGATCTACCTAGGAGGAGCACATCTCACATCTCATGTAGGTATTATAGACAAAAAAATCACTAGCTACTTTCTAACCTCAAGAAATGTGAGTTTTCTCAACAATCATTGGTGTATTTGGGGTATGTGATTGGTGGAGGGGAGCTCAAGATATATCCCGCAAATATGGAGGCCATCATAAAATCAACAGTTCCTACTAGTGTTAGTGAATTTAGGATCTTTTTCAGGGTATCACAATACCTATGGAAGTTCATAGAATCTTTTTTAGTGGTAGTTTCACCACTCCATGCCATAACAATGAGCAGTAAGAGTTTCCAATGCGGAAAGAATCAACATAAATATTTCAATGCTAAAAAAATTATATTAAAGCACTAGTTCTTTCATTTCCTAACTTGCAGAATCCCTTCAAAGTGAAAATAAATTCAAGTGGGTATGATATGGGAGTAGTTTTGATGCAAGGAGGTAAGCTAGTATGCTATCATTCCAATATGTTTCATGGGGGAGTTTTGAACTACCCTACATGTGTTAAGAAACTATATGACCTAGTTCTTAAGAAGTGGAAGAACTATTTGGTGGGAAAGGAAACCATTATCCACACAGATCACCAACCACTACAATATTTGCAGTCCTAGAGTAAGCTTCAACAAACTAGACATTACAAGTGGATGAGTTTTTTTGCAGCAATTTCATATAGTCATCAAGTATAAGAAGAGAATCACTAATAATTTTTTAAGGCATGCTTTCAAGGCCACCCACATCCAATATTACATCTTTGGGGACTCTTATGCACATGGATCCTTTTACCCATGATGCACAAAAAGAGGCATACACAAAATATGAGGACTTCAAGGGGCCAAATTCATGTAGAAGAAGGTGACAATAAGGTTTCCTATCATGTCCAGAATAGGTTACTCTATAATCTAGACAAGCTTTGTCTTCCTAAAGGTGAAATATTACATCTTATCAGAGATTCTCACACCTCCAAGGTTGCAAGACATTTTGGTGTTAGAAAGACAATTGCTAATTTATAAAGGTATGTGTACTAGGACAAAATGTAAGAAGATGTAGCACAATATATTAGAGGATGCATACTTTGTTCTATCAACAAGCCCAATAATAGAAAGCAAGGTCTATACCATCCATTACCTATTCCAACTTGACATTGGGAAAGCATTTCCATGGATTTTGTGGGTAGTTTACCAACAAATCAGAAGGGACATGACTATCTTTTTGTGGTAGTCGACGAGTTCAACAATATGTGCATTCTTATGACTTGTAGAAAGACCACACAATGGAAAGAAGCAACAAATATGTTCTTTGAATAGGTCTGGGTTGACTTTGGGATACCAAGGAGCATCATCTCAAATAGGGATACCATATTTCTCAGTGCCTTTTGGACTACAATTTGGGAGAATATGGACACAAAGTTAAAGAGATATAGAACATTCCATCCACAGATAGACGGGAAGACAAAATTAGTCAACAGGACATTGGTATAACTTTTGATGGGTTACAATTAGAAGAATCCAAATACCTATGATGAAAATCTGATTTATATTCAACACTCTTATAATAGAGCAGTCCACGCTTCTATTAGTAATTCCCATTTTGAAACTTGCTTTAGGTATTTACCTCCTTTTCCCTTGGATGTTGTATGTGGACAATAAGGGGGAGTGAGGGAATACATCATAGGAGAAGTGTTGAAAATAGATATATTTTTTTAGAATATTAGACATATCCATTTGCAAGTACAAGAGACATTGAAGAATTCACGGGAAAAGTATAAAGCTAGACATGATCAACACAAAAATGAGAATTCATTCAAAGTGGGAGATAAATTTTGGTTAAATTTGAACAAGGAAAGACTACAGGCTAATGTTAAGAAGATAAAGACTCTACAGTATGGTCCTTTCAAGGTATTAGAGAATGTGGGAGATAATGCCTATAGACTTAGTATACCCCCATACATGTGCATTTACTCAATAGTGAATGTGGATAATTTGAAGCTCTATGAGCCTTCCATGTTGGATAAAGAGGTGGAGCAAGTCCTATAATCCAGATTTAGGAGAAGAACAAAGTGATTAACAGATTGGATACAATATACACAGAGATATGAAGAACAACACATATATCCAGTGAACAAGATCTTCTATTGAATAAATGAAATAGGCTAAAACTGTAAAATTGCAAAACTGAAACACTTGCTCGAATGGTGGTAGTTATCTTTGAGAAGAGATGTGGCTATTATGCACATTCGTCTGAGCAGCATGATTACAATGAGTCTCCAGAGGCCTTTTTGATATTACTCATGAATGCCAAAACCCTAGACATCCAAAAATATAACCCTAGGAGGTGAAACACCAAAAGTCATGTGGGACCCTATGGGTAAGTTGGTACCTCAACTTTCTGGGGTCGTAACGTTTTCATACGACCTTCATTTTAGGCGCGTGATAGCCCGTTGGAAAGGTATTTTAGAAAACTACATATTGCACCATCAATCTCTAACTTTGTTTACAATTTGACTGTGGCGAGCCAAAAAAACATTGTTTAGGGATCCAAAATTTCCCTGGAAGTACAACAAGATGTGATGACATGAAAACATACAAAATAATCTAGTTGGATTAGGTGAGAGGCCACCAGTATCCACCTAGAATATGTGTATGGATTTAGACAACCCCAGAAGTGTAGAACCCACAATTACAAAGAAGTACATCAAAACGTGTTGAACTAAAAACAGACAAGAGGATCTAGTTGGAATAGGTGGGTGGCCACCAATATCCACCTGAATCAATCCTCCCCCCTTAGGAAGAAATGGTATCCATTTCGTTGATTTCACCCATCAGGTGAGGATTTTTGTTTTTGATTTAGCCTCGGGTGAGCCACTTACCTTGGTGTAGGATTTTCCCTACCTTGAAAACCTGATAAAGTTGGATCCTCTGTTGGTGAGTTCCCTTGACCTGTGTGTCCATTATCTAATCAATGGATGCTTGTTCCATGCACTCAGGGTTGAGCTCTATTGGTGTAAGTTGTTCTACAATCTCTGAGGTGTCCAATAATGATGGAAAATATGGTTGGAGGAGGTCCACATTGAATATTGGGTGCAAGCCAAGGAAGGGTGGAGTGTTGAGTTCAAAATCATTGCTACCCACAACCTTGGTGATAGTGTAAGGGCCATAGATTAGTGGGAGGAGATTTTGATGGGGTCATGTGAGACGTTCCTTCTGTAAATGTAACTAGACTTTGTCTCCAACTTGAAACTGGTTCGGTACATTGTGTTGATCATGGTGCTGCTTGTACTTAGAATTGGATTTATGCAAAATATCATGGACCTATTGGTGGATGTGCTGAATCCTCTCAATGAATTTGGTGGTTGTGTCGGTCTCAGACTGAACATGGGAAGAGTCTGTTTGTTTGGTGGAAAGAGGTAGTGCAACATCAATGGGACCCAAGGGTTGGAATCCTAGCCCCACCTGAAATGGGCTATGGTCAGTGGAGCTATGGAGAGCCCTGTTGTAACTGTGCTGAACATATGGGAGAATCTCATCCCATGTATGTGGATGCTTATATTTGTACATGCACATGATGTGCACAATCATCTAATTGATGAGCTCTATTTGGATTTATATTTGGGGGTGGAAAGCAGTGGATTTAGTGAGCTTGGTGTCCAATAGTGACCAGAGACTCGACCAAAATGTGCTAAGGAACCTGCTGTCCTGGTCAGAGATGATGGTCTGTGGTATCCAAAAATGGATCCACACTTGTTCGAGAAATAGATTGACAATATATACCACTGTGATATTCTTCTTGCAGGTTGTGAGGATGTCCATATTAAAAAATCGATCAATGGTGACAAATATGAAGTCATTGCCTTGCTTGGTGGATGAAAGGTTATACATGTAATCAATTGAGATGGATTCCCAAGGCTTATCAGGAGTAGGAAGAGGGGTGTATAAGCCTTGCTTCTTGATGGTTGGCTTGGCAATGGCACCAAAAGTGAAAGATATGATATACTTGTTGACGTCCAGTCGAATTTTTGGCCAATAAAAATGTTTATAAAGAACGACCATAGTTTTCTCCACGCCAAAATGTCTTGCCATCTGACTGTAGTGGGATTCCAAAATCATATTTTCACACTCGCTTGTAGGAACACATAGATGGCATAATAGTCCACCCTGAATGTGAAAATAGGTGATAGACATGCATGTACCCAAGAGCTGATAGGTGGTGGCGAAGTTTAGATCTTGCTGATAAAGTTGGGGCCACTCAGAGGCCTCATTTCCATAGGAATGGAGCACGGTGGTGAGTGTAGCCATGGGAGGTCGAATGAGACAGTCAATGACACGATTTGATATCCCTGTATTATACTTGATGTTGAGATGGAACTATTGCAAGTAGGTGGAACACTTCTGATGGTGGTCGTTCTACAATTTCCCCTATGTCTATATGAAATGCAGAGGCTTGTGATTAGTGTAGATGCTCATATCCTTTCCCAGAATGTAATGTTTCCATTGACGACGGGCTTGTACAATGGAATACATTTCCTTGTCATAGGTGGGGTATTTCTGGATAGTATCTGAGAGTGTCTCACTATGGTATGCCATTGAATGACCATGCTGAGTGAGAACTGTACCTACAACATACTCATATGCATCAGTCTCAATCTCGAACGGTTGTTGCAGATTAGGCAAGGAGAGTACTCGAGTTGAGAACAAGAGATGCTTTAGAACATCAAATGCTCATTGTTGTTCCTTCCCCCACACGAAATTTTCCCTGCCACAACCCCTTGTCACCTAGTTGAGGACCCATGCAATATGAGAGAATCCCAACATGAACCATTGGTATAAGTTGTCCAGTCCCAAGAAGATCCAAAGCTCGGTTAGTGTAGTAAGGACTAGCCAGTCATAGATGACTTGGATCTTAGATGGATCAACATGTACCCCATGCTCATCAACAATGTAGCCCAAGTATTGGACCTTGTTCATGTCAAAAGAGAATTTTTCCAAGTTGGCATATAGCTTGTGCTGTCACAGAGTGCTCAAAACCTGCTGAATATTCTGCATGTGCTCCTCCCAAGTTCTGCTAAAGATGAGGATGTCATCCAAATATACCACCAAAAAAGAGTTGGTGAAGGTTCTTAATACATCATCCATCAACCTCATGAAAGTGGCTAGTGAATTTGTTAAGCCAAAGGGCATGAACAACCATTCGAAGAGACCTTCTTTAAATTTGAAGGTTATCTTCCATACATCAGTTGGTTCGATGGGAACCTGGTGGTAGCCAGACTTTAGGTCAATCTTGCTGAAGAAATTTCCCCCCTTGAGTTGGTCAAGAAGGTCATCAATCTTGGGAATTAGTTATCGGTTCCTGATTGTGTTTTTTTTTTAAGGATCTGTAATCAATGCAGAGTCACCAAGTCTCATCCTTCTTCTTCACCAACATAATCGAGCTTCCACAAGGGGAGGAGTTGGGTCTGATGTGCCTCTTTTGAAGAAGATTTGGGATATGATGCCTGATTTCTTCATTTTCCATAAGCGAGCGATGATAGACTGGTCCATTAGGTAAAGGTGCACTAGGGGTCAGATCAATTGGATGCTTGAATTGGCAGTGTGACGGTACCCCGGTGGGTGAGGAGAAGATGTCTTTGTATTCTTCCATGATCCCATCCACTTTCTTTTGTTGCAAAGAGAGGATCTGTGTAGATGCCAAGGATGTGGTGGAGACCTTCTGCTTACTGTGAGCATGGATCACAAAGAAGATGAATTTACCAGCCTGTGAAATGACCTTATTGCATTGCTTAGCAGAGATTAAAGAAATAACGGTAGGTGGTGCTACCTCTGGTGACTTGTACAATTGTCTACCCAAAGTAATAATAACATTGCGGGGTCTAGACTCATACACAACATGATTCTTCCACAAATATGGTTGTCCTAAAATAAAACCACAAACTTCAAGGGGAGAAATATCAAAAATATTTGAAAGGCTTGATGATGTAGGGTAGACGACACTGTTGGCTGACATGGAGACCTCTCCCTTGATGAAGCGAACCGATGGTGTAGGGTTGCAGGTGTGATGGTGTAGATCTAGCCACTTGGCGACCTCTGTTGAGATCATGTTATTTTGACTGCCGCTATCAAAAATGAAATGAAATGAAGCCCTCTTTACCCACATCAATGAGTGAAAGAGGCATTCCCATTCCTCTGGTTCTTCTGGTTCGCTTGGTCAGAATTTGGTGGTAGCGACAATGGAACTGGGTTCGGAATCGATAATCCACTTCCCTCCTTATGGATTTGTTTCAGAATCATAATCAACCTATGGATTTGATTCAGAATCATAATCAGCCTCTGACTTGGCAGCCTTTAGCTTGACCACGAGTGACTGCTTGGAGTGGCATTCTTCAGTGTTGTGCCAAGGGATTTTATGGTACTCATACCATTTTCCTGTGTCCTTCTTCGTCTTCGCATTTCCCTTCTTGTGTTGTGTCTTAGACTAGTTGTCCCTAGAGAAACCATATTGGCTCGGTCCCTTGCTATGTGGGTTGGGGCCACCTTTTCCTTGCTCTGGCTGTGAGGAGTTTGCAGATCCAAGCTCTCACCTCTTATGCTTAAATTTATGCTCTATCTTGACAATGTATCTATAAGTCGTGCCCAATGAGGCGAAGTCCACAAACTCCATTTTTGTTTGAATGTATCTATGCAAACAACCACGATATTTGAGCACCATATGTCTCCCAGAGTCTTTGATACCCAATTTGGTGTGCAAGGTATGGAAAATATTGGTGAAATATAGTACTATCTGGTCCCTTTCTTGACGCAGGGTGGTCCATTTGGTGTATTGGTCCTCATATCTTCCAATAGGGTAGTATTTTTCTTTAATGGCGTCTCAAAAGGAATCCCATGTAGGGGCAACCAAAAATATTCCAGATTCCTCTAGGACCCTTTGCTCAGAGTAAGTATCCCACCATTCCTTAACATGGGGGACGACCTTAAGGAGTGAAAAAGTAATCTTTTTCCTATCAAAAAAATTGTGGACCGGAAAATACCCTTCGAGAAGATTCAACCATTTATCTACAACATCCACATCTATCAGTCCTTAAAATAATGGAATATCAAAATTTACCTATGCCTTGAAGGGGTTTGCATGGCCACTTGATGAAGATGCTTCTCTTGTGGGCAACCATCGAAGGATTTGCGCAAAGTTGTCCATCATTTCATTCCTTTGTCACGCGAGGGATTCCTTGAGAAATTTTTTAATAGGATCTCCTACTCCATCATCCTTGTTTTCATCCCCCATGGGTTTTTTTCAGGCTCGGCGTGGCCTATCTTGCAATGAATCGATTGGTTCGAGTCCCAACTTCTTGTACCCAGATCTTATCGGGGACATGCACGAAGCAAAATAAATGAAGAGCAGACTGCTCTGATAACACTGATCCAGATTTAGGAGTGGAATGAACTGATTAATATAATGAATACAATAAAAACTAAGATATGAAGAACAACACAAATATCCAGTGAACAACATATTCTATTGAATAAATTAAATAGGATGAAACTATAAAACAATAGATATGAAACACTTGCTCGAATGGTGGTATCTATCTCTAAGAAGAGATGTGACTGCTATGCACATCTGTATGAGAATAATTATTACAATGAGACCCCAGAGGAATTTTTTATATTACTCATGATTTCCAAAAACCTAGACATCAAAAAACCTAACCCTAGGAAGTGAAACACCAAAAGTCATGTGGGCCCCTATGGGTAAGTTGGTACCTCAACTTCCCGGGGTTGTAAATTTTGCATACGACCTCTGTTTTAGGCACGTGATATCCCATTTGAAAGGTATTTCAAATAACTTCACTTTACGCCATCAAAATACAACTTCGTCTACAATTTGACTATGGAAAGACAAAAAAAACACTGTTTAGGGCTCAAAAACGGCCCCGGAAGTACAACAAGATGTGCTGACATGAAAACATACAAAATAAGACTGTTGGATTAGGTGAGAGGCCACCAACATCCATTTGAAATATGTGTAGGGCTTCATACATCCCCATATGTGTAGAACCCAAAATTACAAAGAAGTATAGAAGAACGCGCTAAACTAAAAATAGACAAGAGGAGCCTATTGGAATAGGTGGGTGGCCACCAATATCCACCTGGATCATCCTACCTACCATAGAGGACTTAGCACTAGATGCTCAGGTAGAGTTGGAAGAAGACACAATTTTGTAGAGTAAGTTTGAAAATTTAAGATAGGGGTAGCTTGACCTTTGGTAGATTGGGATGAAAGGACAAATTCCAGGAAAATAAAAGTGGTACTCCAGGGAGAAGGTATTGAAAAAATTTCCTCACCTCATTCAATAAATATTTTTGGGACCTAAATCCTTCTTGACTGGGGAGGTATGATTTGTATTGGATCATCATGCAATTTTTCATTTATCTTTGTACTTTCTGGTTGGAAAAAATTGGAGGAATTGACTTGCAGGGCCATTTTAGTGGTAGGTCCTAGTTTGGAAAATTGGGGTCTATAACCTTTAGAAGCCATTTTGAGGCATTAAATGACATTTTTGGGGGGTTTATAGTGTCTAATACTTTTCTAATGGTGCGTCAAATGCCTCAATCAGAGCGCGTATGCAAAATTCGTGTCTCTTGCAACTTAACCTACCTTTTTGACCACCATGGTATGAGTGGATGCCATGTGAACCCCCATTACTAACATATGTGGGGATAGACATGTATGGAATTTCAAAAATTTTCTAGAAGTTCCAAACCTAATCAGTAATTGAGGGTTGAAGAAGTCAAAACCCAAACCCTGGACGACTATCGATCTATGTTAAATACTAACCTCTAGAAGGAGAAAGAGGTTCCATTATTTTGTATGGTACTTGTTCTATAGTTGAGCAGAGCATCCAAGGATTGGTAATTGAGAGCATGACATAGGAGGTAGGATATTTTGTAGAAACTATTCAGGCCACAGTGTCAAAGGAAACTACATGATGAATGCCTCTTTCTAAAAGATAGTAGAGAATATGCCTCATCTTCTATCTAGATTTTCTCCTGTAAATTGGGTTTCCCAGGATACATCTTGTGTTCAATTGTGTGGATGGTGTGTATATTTTTGCATGTTCTTTCATTTTTGTATTCAGTTATTTTTGTAAATTCAAGAAAAGTTAGTAATTAATTAATCTAGGATCTAAGGAAAATTATCCTACATAGTCTAAGATTTCATAATATTAGAAGAATTGTCGTGATGATTTTTTCCAGTGGAATATCCATGATATTTTACATATCAAATGGATCCTTGAGAAAAACGCTCATGAAATAAGATAAGGAAGATGTAACATCCCAAATTTGGGTAGTCTAGGAATCTCTGCTAATATGTGTGTATGATTAATGGTTTACAACATATAAATGAGCATACAAATAATAATTACGACAAAATACTGCAAAGCATATATTATGATATCTCCACAGAGTACAAATTTTGAATGAGGCTGAATAAAATAAGTCACTCGGCTAGATCAATGAAAAAAGGATCTTAGTTGGAATACAATAAGAAAAATAAAAGATAATACCCGATAATAGATGAACACTGGTGGATCAATGGATGATCTGGAGTTATGGCAACTCACATGGTAACTGTTGCAAGTTCGGAATTTTTTCCCTAGTGGCTAGACCTCTCAGATCAACCTGGAAATTGTCCCAAACAGTGTGCCCTGTTGTCCCTCTCAGTCCCGGTGACTGACCAACCCCTCTGTTGGTGTGTCTGGACCCCGAATGGATTCCCCTTAGGGAATGCGCCCCTATGCTACTAGAAAATTGCGTCTTAGTGATTCCACCATTGGAATCAGATGATGTGTGTCTCAAACTAATTTCCCCGGCCTAGTGTGAAATGGTTCGAAAGGGTTTCCTTGGATCTAATATGATGATCACTTAGGAACCCCGAATTTTTCCTCCCCAAGTGTCGCACTCCCAATGTTTGGAAAATGCACCCCAGATGATTCCTCCATCAAAATATGACAAGAAACTAGGAAAAATATGCATCTAGCCTTCCTCTCAACTGGGTCAGAGGGGAATCTTTGAACTCTTCTTGAATGGGATAATTCGATCCACTAATCCTCCTCAGAAGTTGCAACCTCACCTTGAAAAAGTTCCCCTTGTTTCTCAATCATGTAGAACCATTGTTGAATATTGATGAAAGACTCATGTGATCTCCCCAGTGACTAGGGTGTGTCTCTCAACACCAAAATCAGCCACGGGTGTATTCCTCCTGGAATCCAATGAACTATCTCTCCTCAATGAAAAGTCAAAATATACATAATGATGAATTAGGTCATTGTACCTTCTCTTATAGCTGCCTGACACCCTAATTCATTGTTGACTTCTAATTTTAGCTCATATGTTCTATTTTTAGCTCAAGTTGGCCTAAAAGTGCTTTTATCCACTTTTAGCTCAATGTCACTTTTCGATTATAACACCTTTGACTGGAATGACCTCTAGTAAATCTGTTTACCCTTGTATGGCCATGGATATAGTATAACGGGGTTGTTTGGACCATTTAGCCTTCTCTCCGGAACTCTTATTTGGAAAGGGACATTACAGTCCTCCCTTCCTAAAATTGCTTGTCCTCAAGAAATACCAATCCACGGTGATGTAACACCTGCTCACTCTCCCAAGTAGCATCCTCTACGGGAAGCCTTCTCCATCTTATCAAACACTCTCTCATGACCCTGTTCCTCAGTTTCTGCTCACAGAACTCTAGTACCTCCTCTGGAACCAAGTCCAATTTTCCCTCCTCATCCAATGGGGGAAGCTCCTTTGATGTGCCGATGTATTGTCCCACCACCTTCTTGAGGCAAGATACATGGAAAACATTATGAATCTTGCTCCCCTCTGGAAGCTCTAGTTCATAAGAAACCTCACCTATTCGACACATGATCTTGTAAGGGACATAAAATCTGGGCTTGAGCTTCTCGACCCCACTCTTCTTTAGAGATG
>ML805188.1:253032-276308 GCA_009831015.1 Picea engelmannii | reverse complement strand
GAATGAGTTGTTACCGTGCTTAAGAAATTATGCTTATTTTAAACTCTTTGCAGAGCACTTAATGACAATCACAATAATGCAGGGAGGTAAGCAATAGAGCCGATTTGACATCAGTCACACATATGAAATATACAGAGACAGATATTTCCCGAGGAAACCCATAAAGGGTAAAAACCTCTTCTTCTTGGTATGATAAATAATCTTTACATTCTATACATTATCATACATATGAGCTCCAACTCATTGTGAGGCTAGAACCTCTGTTTTGCAAGGTGCAACTTGCTGAGGGCACGAACTCTCTATTTTCTCTAGAACCAACTAGAAGGAAGCACCAACTCCCTGTGTTTCTCTAGCACCCACTAGAAGGAAGCACCAACTCCCCGGTTTCTCTAGAACCCACTAGAAGGAAGAAACAACTCCCTAAGTGTTCCAGCACCAACTGGATGGAAGCACCAACTTCCAGTCACACAGGCACCAACCTGTAAAACAGAGAACAATAGTTCTCCCTTGCACCACCCTGCCACCCTGGTTTCTTTCGCTGCAACCAGATGGAAGCTACAACTTCCTGTGTTCAAGCACCTACTTGAACCTCTGAGGACAGCAGTCCTCCTTAGCACCTCCCTACCACCCTAGAATATCAAGTTTTCTTTATATCAATTTATCACAGTGATATAATATTTATCAATGGCTTACTGGTCTCATCACTGTTCTGCTAGACTGCTCTGCTCTACCTACATCAGTGTCTTCTTGCAGACTTTGCCTTGCGCTTTTTGTTCTTCTGCCTTTTATGCTCTCTGCGCCATGTCCATGCCATGCACCATTCCTCTTCTCTGTATTTCAGCTGTTGCACACTGCCTCCTTCTACACGCCTGAATCACACTCAACAGAAGCCCCATCTCTTCTCTGTTCTGCGTATTTATACTATATGTGCACCTTCTTCATCCTCCATGCATAGTGCCCCTGCATGCTCTTCAACGTGCCACGGTTCTCTTTTTCAGGTTGTTCACTGCCACTCCACCTTTACTCTGCTTCGCTCGCTCAAGAATCAACACTCTCTCTCTATTCTGCATGTTCTCCTCGTGTCGAGTCCTCTTCCTAATCATCATGGAAATTTCTTATCTTTTTTGGTGGCTATTCCCATGAGTTCACCATCACTGGGTGTTATGCTGAGATTCCTTAGCCTGTCTACTAGTCGAGACTCTTCGTATTCTCTATCATAGTCGATCTCATCCTCTCTGTTGTAGTTACAGGCTTCAACGCTCTTCCATCTGTCAATCGCCTCTATCAATAGTTTTCATTCCACTGGAAGATTCCTTGAGACTCTTCAGCTCCTCTGGAAATCAAACTGAGGCCTCTTCGAGTCCTCTGGTATAAACCATCAGTGGTTTCTAGCAGTTACAGTGCAAACCTTGAAATGAGCCTAGCTATGCTAGCTCCTTCCACTTACGTGACCACCGGCGGTGACCACCATCTACATCGACATTTCATAATTTTGGCATTCCTGTGATGAAGTGTCTCGACACTCCAAGTCACGATCCCCGAAATGGAGCTTGGTTGCACTAGCTCCTTCTTCCATCTTCCATAGATGTGACCACTGACTGTGACCACAACCTTATTCAAAAATCTATTTCACACTTTCGCATTTTGGGGATTCTGTGATGAGTCATCTCGAATCTCCATGTCACGAGCTCCAAAATAGATCTTGGATTCTATAGCTCTTCTCTCCAACTCTCGACAATGTGACCACAAGATATGACCACTCTCCAATCAAACAAGAACTTCACTCTCCAGATCAATGGTCCACAATCTGTGGTGATCAGACAACTATCCTCTACCCCGAGACTTCAGCCTTCGAGACTTTGGGGGAGTGATGAAGCTAAAACTCCCGAAGCAAAAATCCTAGGGTGAGGTCACTCTTGCGTCACTCGATGAAATTTCATGACCCAAGTGGCTGCCACGTGTCACTCTGAATTGTGATTTAGAAACTTCATGGGCCTTCGTCGTGCCTGATCAATGGTCCAGATCAAACCTCGATCCAATGGCTAGGATCATTTCACAAATTCACGAGCCTTCATTGTGCCTGATTCAAGATTTTGGTGTTTCACATTTTGCAAATTTGGGACTCCTGTGATGAAGAGTATCGACTCTTGACTTATCCAACTCCCGGTATCCGAAACCTTTGTTGATGTGCCTATTTCAGGATATCAGCGTTTCACATTTCGCAACTTCAGGACTCCTATGATGAAGAGTCTCAACTCTTGACTCCTCCAACTCCCGGTATCTGAAACCTTTGTTGATGTGCCTATTTCGGGATTTTTGTGTTTCGCATTTCGCAACTTTGGGACTACTGTGATGAAGATTCTCGACTCTTGACTCCTCCAACTCTCGGTATCCGAAACCTTTGTTGATGTGCCTGTTTCAGGATTTTGGTGTTTCACATTTCGTGATTTTCTGCCATGAGTTGCTTCCTTGACTCCTGGAGTTTACGCTTCTGAATGGGATCCAACGATCACTTGTCAAACTTGCCATTGCCATGCCATTATCCCTGCACTACTGGTCATGATATTTTCCATCAATGACAAGCACACTCTTTCACTTTGCGTGCACCTCTGCACTATCTCTTCTGGTCTTCACGAGCTTGGTCTGCTGTATCTTCCCAAAATACTTCTAGTGCCCACCTGGCACATTATACCTGTACTCAAGCCATCATCACTGCTATACTTACCATCAATGACAAGCATACGCTACCTGTAAAACATGCCAACATAGGAATACAACCATTTTCACTCAGACCTTCTTCCGACGCACTCTCACAGGTGGTGCACTTGTAGACTCACATAATCATAATTTTGTAGTTTCCTTTCATAAGTCCACCCAAGTAATTTCATTACTTAACCATTTATACATATTACATGGACTCATGGACTCATGGATGCATTTTTATATAAGCATCCTTTCATAGGTCCATCTGAGAAGTCTCAACACTTAACCATTTTCCCATCTATGTGGACTCACATATGCATTATTCTATAAGCATCCTTTCATAGGTCTGTTCGAGAATTTTCGACACTTATCCATTTTTCCATTTACATGGGCTTGCAGACTCATGGAATCATATATTCATTTGAATCCATTCCTTTCTTCTTAACACTCACATTTATATTATTTGGTGAGTTTTTCGGGTTCGTGGGATGGCGGACTCGTGGACCCTTTCACTCACCTCCCTATCTCTATGAACTTGTCATGCTTCTAAGTCCTCTGCCTACACTTTACACCTGCCATTCCTTTTCTGCAACCTACAAAATTACTCTTATTAAAGCACTTATCAAGGTTTTAACTCCATGAAGGCACATACCTTCTGTTGTCTCAACCAATTACAGGTTGGCACGTGTTCCCATCATACACATGATCTTTATCTTTCAGTGTGACATCAATCATAACATCACCCTTTTTCCTCGAACAAACTTAAATACTTACTCCCATTGATATACGAATAAGGTTACTTGAAACCATATGGATAGATCTAATGGTGGAGAAGGATTTTCTTTCATCAGAGCACCATATTCCTCTTCTACTTTGACACCCCTATTGTAATCAATGATCATGATTCCTATGAGAAATTCTGAGATGGATCCAATGAATGTTAATAGTTTTGGATCATTCGCAAGTTCACATACAAGAGGGACCTCAATCGATGACCAGAGTCAAAACTCCATGTCAAATCGATGACTGTAATTCATCCAATGAAAAGCACATGATATCTTAAATTCGTTAATACAATTATGGATTAGTGGATTTGAATTCCTTCTAGGAAAATTATAAGGCTTACCAGGCCTTCAAGGAAACAACACCTCCTATCCAGGTAGGCTAAGGTTTTCTCTCTTATCCATTTTAATGAAAAATTTTGGACTATGAACAATCCATACCTATACAATATATCTCTAGCCTGAGCTAAACCACATCGAGCCATAAGTTCAACCCTGATAACAGTGAATCATATGGGAAAATATTCACATATGTGCAAAGATATACATAATTCCAATAGTATGCACACACACACACACAGAACTAAGGGCCATATAGACACCATATTTACACAGACTCTGTGCACGCCGATAATTGTACCATTCTAGATAGTTATCGCAGTGTGTTACACATCAAAATGTCACATTTGTGTTTCACACCCTAAGTGTCACAAGTGTCATAAAGTGATGTATGTACCTCGGTAAGTGTCACATGCACTATCGCAAGTGTCGTATGCACCTTTCCAAGTGTTGCATTCAATTTTTAAAGTGTCTCCACCCCTTGACACGATGAAAATAGTTGTTCGTGACCACTAAGCCATATGGGAGGATGAAACCCATCATTTCTAGGTTAAAACACACCTTTTCCTTGGAAAAATTGACCTTTTTTGGGAATTTATGAAGGGTGGAAACCTCCTGGCCATACCGAGGGATTGCCATGGAACCCCCTTTGCCATGTTATAGGAGCACCACTATTAGAGTGGTGCCCTATCTCTCACTCTAGGGGAGCGCCATTCATGTTGAGGGAAGAGGGGGATCTCCTCCACCTTATTCTATGGGCTATCTCTCTCAAGATAGGGTTGGTTATGTTAGACCCCCATGATTTGGCTCCACCTTAGGATCTGCTCCAAACCTCAAGTATCCATATCCTCAACCATATCCTTCATTTTCTCATGGTGGATGTGTCTCTAAAGCCTATATATTGAGGGATTTCAAAGGTGAAGAGAAGAACTAATCAGTCAGAGTATCATCATTTTGATCTTGGTATATTTGTACAAGGGTTGGATGAGGAGATCTTGGAGAGGCTACTACTACATCAATCATGGTTTGTAAGTGTTCTACTTTTGGTCCTCATTGAATATACTTGGCCTATTTCCTTCAAGTTTGTGTATTGTTGCATGTTCTTGTCTATTGTTGCTTCAATATTCGTAGATGAATTTGTTTTACCTAATCAACTAGAGTAGGAGACAGTCATTTATCTTGATTCCCATTGTAGGTATCAAATTGCACGAGGGGGTTTGAAGATCAAGTTCACAGATTGGATAGCAGTAAGGACAAACTTCGTAAATAGGTACATCATGCCCTTTCTCCCTCTCTCATTTTGATTGGTTAAAATGAGTTTAAAGGGATGTTAGTTTCCACTTGTAGTGTTTCTATGTTGGTATACGAGTCTGGTAATCCAAAGGAGGTTTCATTTGTCTGCAAATGAAACATTCCGTAACAAAAATTGGAAACTCCATTAGGGAAGGACTTTGACTAGTCTTTCCTTGGATCATATGAAGCCTTTTCCTATCGTTAGATATATTTTTCTTCCTTATTTTGATATATTTCCCATTCTCTCTTCCTCATTGAAGAGATAATAGAGTCATTGATTGATTGTTTCTGAGTTTTTATCCTTTTTGAGCATCTTTTTAAACTTTTCATAAGGGTGGCACTCCCCTGCATTTCACACCAGGGTGCCATTACCCTGATTGGTGCTCCACAAAGGCCTTATAGAGGGCACCATTAGATGAATGAAAATCCCCCATATCTTCCTACAAAGTGGCATTCCTCTAACTGGTGCTTTGTCTCCTTGAGAAAATGGGTGCCAATTCCCCTGTTTTGGCCTTTTCCCCTCATGCTTGCTCTTTCTCAGTATGATTTTGAGGGGATTTTTTCCAAGAGATTCTTGATTGTATTTGAATTTGTTTGGATTGAGGATTTGATACTTATCACTCATTTTTACCTTTATTGAGCTTGCAAACTTCTTCTACATTGAGATATTGGTTCACCTTGATTTTCACTAGTTTGGTCTTTGTCTCGTGATCTTTCAATTATCTGATTGATGGGAAGAGTTTGCAAAGGTTTGATTGGTCTTGAGTTTATGTTCAATATTCCTTAGAACATCTCTCTCTTTTGAATGATTGAGATTATTTTTCTTACCACAAACTAGCTTGAATACTTCTTTCTTGCTATTCATCTTTTAGGATTTTTGAGTAATTTCCTCTTCCTCTTTTTCATTGTTTGCATTCTTTGATTCTTGTCATTGTTTTGAGTGCATTTCTTGTTCGATATTTTTACTTCGTATTCCTCTGTATTTGCATCGTATTCTTGAATTGAAAGTAAGGAAGTAGAAATAAATTTCATTTCATTTATAATCAAACAATTGTTTTTTTATAGCATTCAAAGTTTTGGGTGGTACATGTTCGTAGTTTTCAATAGGTAAGTTGCACTAGGTTATGCATTTGGGAATGGAAAAAGTCTCTTCTCCTTTCCATATATAGAGTTCATCAAATAGAAACCTTTTCATATCATTTTTTTGCACTCTTTTAGAGTCAAAGCCACGAACATCATCAGTTTCGCTTCCATACCCTTGTGTAAACAACAACCTAAAAATAAAAATGCTAATTAAAATCTATCTAGAAAATTTTCTTTCTAAGCGTTTGCAAACCTACATTAGATTAAGTATAGGGTTTGGAATAGGTGTTGAGAATAACTTTCCAAATCCATAAATAAACATAGATTCCTATGATAGGGAGAGAAAATCCAATTTTTGTATAAGCATAGTCGTGAACCCCCTCTCACACAGGGGATAAACATGAGCTTGCGTGCAGGAGAGAAACATATATTACCCCTCCAAATATCAACCAATCATAGAGGAAAAATAATATATTGGGTTTTTTTCTTCATAAACCATTTTTTTCATTTGGTATTGGTGCTTCGTGAACTCTAATTCCATTCGAGGTCCTCTGGAGTCTTATCGGTCCACTTGTATTCAATTCTCTTGAAGATTTTAATACTTTGATATCCTTCCCATACGTTCGGAACCAAATGTCAAATGCTGTTAGAAAAAAATAATCACAGAGAAATAAAATAAAACAAATGCGGAAATAAAACATAGAAGATACACAATACAATGGAGACACAGATATACGTGGTTCACCTAGTGTGGGCTATGTCCACCAGAGAAATTGACAGGTCATTCCTTTATTATTATCCAACAAACGAAGGGATACAACCTACAACACACCTGATGTAACTTGCTCTTCTTTCTCTCACAGTCTCCTCACCCAGAATAAAATATTCACAATGATACATATCCGCAATACATTTCCCTCATAAAAGAGGGTTTCCTTCTAGGGAAAAAAACCCTAACATAACTTATACTATCAGATCAATGAACTTATAATGAACGGTCCATATTTACAATGAAATTACAATATACATTTACAATGAAATTTTTCCTTCAGGGGCTTCGCCCCTGAACCCCACAATGGAGGTAACCCCCCTGCACTCCCCCACATGAAGAAGTGTACATTATTTCGGGGTGTAAATTCTTCATGGGGTATAGACACAGTTGGAAACAAATACCTTTGAATCAAGAATATAATCAGGCTCCACAACCAACAATCTCCCACTTGGAGACTGATCTCAACAACTCCACCACTGCTATATATGATGAACTATGATCCTTCTTGGACATGGAAAATTTCTCATCTTCACATTCATGCTTGAAGACTAATTGAAACTGAGCAGGAACTCAATTTATCCCTAGTTACTCCCTTTGTTAACATGTCTACAGGGTTCTGGCTAGTATGTATCTTTTCCAACTTCAAATGTCCATCTTCCAAGACAGATCGTATGAAATGGTACATGAGATGTATATGATTAGTATTAGAATGGAAGGTTGATTTATTTGCAATATGAATGGAACTCTCACTGTCACAATGCAATCTGATATTCTCCTGCTTCTTTCCTAATTCCTCCATAAACCTTTGTAACCAAATCATCTCTTTACTAGACTCTATAGCAACAACATACTCTGCCTCTGTTGTTGAAAGTTAAACAACCTTTTGTAGTTTTGAAATACAACTACTATTGTTGCACCTATAGTAAAAACATACCCCATGGTTCTCCTATGGCTATCTTTATCACCTACCATATCTGAATCAACATATTCCTGTAGAACAATGTCTGAACCTCCAAAACATAATGCATGAGTATCAGTACCTCTCAAATACCTAAGAATCCACTTTAATTCCTCCCAATGTTCTTTACTTGGATTGTTCATATACCTTCTCACAACTCTCACTGCATGTGCAATATTTGGTCTTGTGCAAACCATCGCATACATCAAGCTTCCAACTATTGATGAATAAGGGACCCTGGACATGTATTGTATCTCCTCCTATGTCTTGGGACACATTTCCTTAGTTAATTTGAAATGGCTAGAAAAAGGTGTACTAACTAGTTTTTCATTCTGCATTCTAAACCTCTCCAACACCTTCTCTATGTACTCACCCTGAGACAATGTCAATTTTTGATTTTTCCCGTCTCTTGTTATTCTCATACCAAGGAGTTTCTTTACAACACCCAAATCCTTCATCGCAAATGAATTATCTAATTTCTTCTTGAGAGAATTTATATCCTATATATTAGACCTTGGAACAAGCATGTCTTCTACATACAATAGAAAGATAATATAGCTTCCATTTTCTATCTTTTTAAAATAAACACAGTGATCAAAATGACATCTACTATAACCTTGTTCTGTCATAAACCTGTCAAACTTAAAATACTACTTCCTTGGAGCTTTATTTAGGCCATACAAGCTCTTCCTCAACCTACATACCAAATTCTCCTTTTCTTTGTCCTCATACACCTATGGTTGCTACATATAAATCTCTTCCTCCAAATCCCCATGGAGAAAATATGTTTTTACATCGAACTATTCAAGATGTCGATATTCTACTACCAAAAGACTTAAAATAGTTCTAATTGAATTCATTTTAACAACAGGAGAAAATATTTCATCAAAATATATACTTTTCTTTTGTGCAAACCCCTTTAGAACAAGTCTAGCCTTGTACCTCTTTTTTCCTCCATCTTTTTCCTTCAACTTGTAAACCCATTTATTATGCAATGCTCTTTTTCCTATAGGAAAATGAACCAAATCCCAAGTTTGGTTATTTACCAAGGAATCCATTTCCTCTTTCACGCCTTGCTCCCACTTATTTTTGGTGTCTACCTTCATTTCCTCTTCATAACATTCTGGTTCACTAGAATCAATCAACAATAAATAATACAATGAAGGAGAGTAGCGTTCAGGGGGTCTACTTAACCTGGTAGATATTCTAACAACACTTGCAGGAGTTTGAGGTACCTGTTGATCCTATTTTTGTACATTTTGATTTTCTGGTACCTTTGGAATTTGTTTTTCAGTGATCTCATCAAGCACTGTGTATTCTAGTTTTTCTTTTTCCTGTTTGTTTCCCTACAACTGATCTTTGTACATGAACTTATCATTGAATATGACATCTCTACTCCTAATGATTTTTATTTTCATAATCCCATAATAAATAACCAAAAGACTTAACACTGTATCCAATAAATGTACACTTCTTGGATTTTTCCTCAAGCTTTGTTCTATTTTATTTATCAATATGGACAAATGATTCACAACCGAAAGTCTTCAAAAAAGAATAGTTTACCTTTTTACTTGTCCATGCCTCCTCTTGAATTCTACCATCCAAAGAGCTTGAAGGTCCTTTTTTTATTAAGTAAACAACAATATCTACAACATATGCCCATAACTGTACGGGCAAATCATTATGCAATCTCATACTTCTTGCATGCTCCATGATTTTCCTGTTAATTCTTTCTCACACACCATTTTCTTGTGGTGTTCTTGGAAATTTATTCTCCCTACGAATCCCATGGTATGAACAGTAATAATCAAACTTCTTGCTGCAATATTCACCTCCATTTTCTGATCTGAGACACTTTAACCTTTTTCCTATCTCATTCTCAACCAAAGCTTTCCATTTCTTAAAAGTATCAAAAACATCAGATTTTTGTCGAATGCAATAAACCTGAGTTTTTCTAGTTGCATCATCAATAAAAGTAACATAATAACGAGAGCCACCAAGAGATGATACCTGAGATGTTCCCCATACATATGTCTGCACAAGATCTAACCTTTCACTATTCTTTTATTTTCCGACTATGAGAAATCTGACTCTCTTCTATTTTCCATAAACACAATGCTCATAGAAATCTAAATCAATTTGTTTAAGATCTGGCAAAAAATTTATTTTGTGAAGTATCTGCATCTCCTTGTCACTCATGTGTCCAAGACTATGATGCCACGATGTTGTATCCACTCCTGTAGAAGCTAAAGCGATAGAAGAGTCAATATTACCAATACATAAATACAATGTACCTACCTTCTCTCCTTTTGCTATCACCAATGATCCTTTGGCGACCTTCCACTTCTTATCTGTAAATATGGATATACAACCTTCACTTTCCAACTACCCTATTGAAATTAGATTTTTCCTTAGATCTGGAACATGTATTACCTCTTTGAAAAACCATTGGTTTCCATTGCTTTGCTTTATTTTTACCTTTCCCATTCCAACAATTATGCATGGTGCATCATCACCCAAATGAACCTGTCCAAAATCACCTTGAACATAATCTAGAAAATGTTTCCTATGGGGCGTGGCATGAAATCAAGCCCCTGAATATACTACCCAAGACTCATAAATATTATATACAGAAATAATCAAAGAATCTTGTAACAAATCACCTGTTACATTTACTTCCTGATTTTTCTCTTGTTGTCCATCTCTTTGCTTCTTTGGAGCTCTGTAGTCTTTCTTTATATGTCATTTCTTCCCACAATTCCAACACTCTATATTTCCAAATATATATTTGGATCTTCCCTTCCTAGAATTCCCGCGGTTCCATGAGCTCTTTCCTATATCATTTTGTCTTCCCCTATTCTCCATGTTTAATGCATTACCTGATGTCTCACCTATGCTTTTCCATCACATTTCCTCACTAAGGATAACACAAACAACATCATCAAATTTTAAAGTGTTTGAACCTGATACAGAGTTACTTACAACCATGACCAAACTGTTCCAACTTTCTGGAAATGAGAACAAGATTAGTAGAGCCCTGACCTCATCATCAAAGTCTACTTTTACAGGACTTAGTTGATTATAACCATATTAAATTCATTTAAATGATCTCCAAAATAACCACCTTATGAGATATTCATATTAAATAATATCTTCATTAGAAATACCTTACTGGATGCTGAGGATTTTTCATACAGTTTAGCCAATGCATCCAACAACTCCTTCGTTGTCTTTTCTTTCGAAATATTGAAAGCCACCGACACTGCCAGGCTCAGCCGTATCATTCCTAGTGCCTTTCTGTCAAGAACCTCCCTTTATTTGTCCTTCATGGTTGTCGAATTCTTTTCTATTCCACCCAATGGTAGGAATTCATCCTCCTGATATAAATAATCTTCCATCTGCATCTTCCATAAATGGTATTTTTGGCGGTTAAATTTATCAACCCTAAACTTTCCATCTTTCGCTATTGCTCCCACTCGAACTGGGAACCCTATTTTCCTACGAGTTTCCTTTCTCTCTCATACGAGTTGTTATAAAAATAGGATCGTGGAGAAATATAATAAAAAAATTGTGGAAATAAAACATAGAAGATACACAATACAATAGAGACACGAATATACGTGGTTCACCCAGTGTGGGATACATCCACTAGAGAAATTTCCAAGTCCTTCCTTTATTATTATCCAACAAATGAAGGGATACAACCTACAAAACACCCGTTGTAACTTCCTCTTCTTTCTCTCACAATCTCCTTACTCAGAATACAATATTCACAATGATACATAGCCACAATACATTTCCCTCATAAAAGAGGTTTTCCTTCTAGGGAAAAAAACCCTAACATAACTTCTACTGTCAAATCTGTGACCTTATAATGAATTCTCCATATTTAATATGAAATTACAATATACATTTACAAGGCAATTTTTCATTAAGGGGCTTCGCCCCTGAATTGCCTTCTGGGGCCCACTCGCTCTCGGACCCCGCAGGGGGGGTAACTCCCCCTTGCACTCCCCCGTGTGGAGGAGTGCACATTCTTCTGGGGTTTAAAGTCTTCATGGGGTATAAGCATGGATGAAAACAAAGACCTCTGAATCAGGAAGATAATGAGGCTCGACAATCAACAAATGTACCCACCTGGAGGATGACTACAAGTTGGTAAACTTAGTGGCATTTATCTTTAGGTTTCATAAACAAGGTGATGGTGAAGGGGATTCCTTGGTGTACCTAGGTTAGACATTGGTCAAATTCACTCAGGCTCCTTGGAAGGTAAACCATGGATAGACCATGAGGGAAATTACACTAAGGTATAAGTACATTAAGTAGGTCTCCAATGTAACTGATCCACCTACTTTATCCCAGCACGTCCTCACTTTGATCCTGCAACGTTGGATTTCATCACCAACTAGCGCGTCCTGTGAAAAGGATTTCTTGTTTGGTTTTCTTCCTAGATTTTTTAGCGTGTGTTGTTTGTTTTCCCTATAATCCCTTAGGGTTGAGTTCGTGTCTATGGAGTCATTCCTTAGAACTACCAACAAAGGAACTCCTTTTCATGGGATACCATTTGTTTCTCCTTCTGTGGGACATGTTGGTCCTCCTTATATCACTACTTTGACTCTTCCTATACTCACTATTGGGTTATCGGTCTGGTGTTTTTCCACTTTAGTGAATGTAAATGCTCCTAGTGCTTCGTTCGTAAGTACTCCACCCCAAGAAGGGTAAAGTCAAATTTCCTTGCTTTCTATGTAAGGAGATGCACCGTACCTACCTCTTCTCTCATATGGATGAGGCTTCATATCTGTTGAAAAATATTGTTGATTTATAGAAAGAACTTCCAAAAAATTACCATAAAATATCTCCCAACTTGCCATTAGTTGATGAACTAGTCAATCTGGTTCCATCATCAGTCAATCTGGTTGATCAGGTGATCCATCTGGTTCAATCATCAGTTGAGTTGGTCGATCAAGTGATTGGTATGATTTCAAATTATATCGATCCCACTCTCCCCTCAGAGAATGAATTCAAAGTGGTTGATCTAATACCACCCTTGGTCGATACCACTCCTCCTAGGAAGAGTGAGGATGTCTCTCAATTATTTCTTATTCAAACAGATTCTTATGGACAATGGGTCACTTCACCTGTCCCAATAGAAACCCCTCTGAGTAATGAGTCCATTCTTTTATATTGGGTTACATTGCCAAAATCTCATATCCCTTCCTATATACCTTTCCAAATCATTGTTTAATATTTTGGTAGGGAAGTTCCTCAGACTATTATTGATGAGGGTGCATCAGTTAGTATCTTATCCTCCATTGCTTGGAAAGCTTTAGGTTATCCTCAACTTGCACTGGTGACTCATAATATGTTGGATTTTAACAGAAAGGATATTCAACCTTTAGGGATCCTTCCTTAGTTTCCTATTACTTTGTGAGGGAAAATTGTCTTTATTGAAGTGATGGTAGCCCATGACCCCTTGGATTTTAATTTTCTCCTCGGGAGAGACTATGTTTATGCTTGTTAGGGACCTAACCTCCCTAACACCTCACATAGGTAGAACAATATAATTCAATGTAATAAAGGTCAATATTAATAAGGCCTAGCAATAAGGAAGAATAATTCAAATGTAAGAAGAACAAATAGAAGCTTCCCCTTCTAGAAGGATCTTCCTCTAGATTGTTCTTTTGGATAGATAGATTTAGGATAAATGGGAGTAGAGGGTATGGGAAATCTTGTATTGGTGATTATTGTAATAGAGCTCTTCTCTGTTGGATGTTCCCCCCTCGAAGAGGCAAGTGAGCATTGCTATCATTAATCAAGGTTCTCTTTCTGGTGTTATTATGGTATTATTCTGGTATTGTTCTGGTTATATAATTGTTTCTTTGCCATTTCTCTGCTAAAATATTTATGTTCTGCATACTATTTTATATTTGGAATACTAGTGTCAGAGCACCTTCCTTAGCAAAAAATTGTGGGTTAAATTTTTTCAGGGTAGAGACGTATTCCAGTGTCTTAAAGCTACAGAGATATGTCACTACACACATAAACTCGCATTTGGGGAGTCATACATGCAGGAAATACAATTGGTACTTAAGAACACATATGTTGGACACCCTTGTAACCCATGTTGGTACCCCTTCGAGTGGTAGTGCATTAGACAATGCCTGTATACAGATTGACCTGGATCTCTTGAATCCCTCCATAGATAAACCGATTGGCCGCTTGACTTCTATAGTGCCACCGAGAACAACACCCAGGAAGATACTCTCTAGTACCTGGGTAGTTGGGTAGTACGACTAAGGGTGAGGTCTAGCCTCCTTAGTTGGTGCCCTAAGATATTAGGCCGGGTAATACTATTGGACCCTTGTTAGTAGAAACCCTGAATATCCTACCCCTAGGGATGACAACAACAACAAAAAAAGAAAAGACAAGATCTATTTCCATGCAAGTGTTCCTTCTACATTCTTGTTGCAAAATTACTACACATTTCTTCCTGTTAAGCATTTTGGAATTTCATTACTGTAGTATTATTTAGGCTGGAGTATAACTCTGCAGGATTAGAAAGAAAAAAAAAATAGTGTCCTTCCAGCACACTTATTTGGGACCTATCCCACTAGGTTCCTCTCTTCACCTCGATTCTAGTGATACCTATCATTTTTAACATAATTGTTTTGTGTGGACCTGACCCTTCTCCAACCCTCTTATTTGGCCCCTATCCCATTGTATCCCCCTTTTCTTCCTGATTGCAATGGTACCTATAATTTGAAACCATTCTTCTCCATGGTCCCACCCACCCCTCCAGACCCCTTTTGTTTCCCCTATACCATTTTCCTACTCATTTGTCCAAATGGCTACCACACGAGCCCAGGAACTCAATACCTTGATTGCTGACACCCACCAAAACCAGGAAGACATCAAGACTATAAATTCCAACCTTAGCTCAATCAATTCAGCTATTGATATCCTCAAGGAACAATTTTCCCACCTCAAAGACCTCAAAGACCTCAAATAACACTTCCTGGGACATTCCCATAACCATTCCTCTTCTGAACAACCATCTTATCAGGATGACCATGACTTTTTCCATTACCAAGGTCCTCATACTACCCACTTTTCTCGAGACCTCCTCCCTCCTAGAATTGAGGTGAAAAAATTTGATGGATCAGATCCTATAGGATGGGTCACTAAAATGGAACATTGTTTCTCTTTGCATGACATTACTAATGATTTGGCCAAGCTTCCTTATGGTGTCCTACATCTGGATCCAGAATGATGGAAGTGGTGGCAATAGAGAGAAAATGCATGCCAAGGGTATGTTTCTTGGACACAGTTTGTGGCTGAAATTTATGACCTCTTTGACTTTGACACCCACCATTTAGGCCGTTTGACCAAGTTAAAGTAGTTTTGGGTAGTGAAAGACTTTATTGCCGCATTTTCGCACTTGGATTTCAGAGCAGAAGGCATGCATATTCTTTCTTTATGGAATTCTTTATTAGTGGCCTCAAAGATGAAATTCATGTCCATGTTCTCATGGCACACCCCTAGACTTGGTTGGAAGCTACTCAACGATCCAAGGAAGCACAAGATATTGTATCCTCCCAGACCCACAAACCCTCCTTTCCTCCTCACCCTAAACCCACCAATTATTCCCCTCCCGCCACTCCCCTCAAGATCCATAAATTAACCAAGGCTAAAATGGTTGAACATCAACTCAAGGGTATATGTTATAATTGTGATGAAAAATATTTTCTCGGGCACAAGTGTAAGGAACATAAACTTTTTATTGTTGTGACTGAGGATGTTTCTGAAGAAGATTTTGTTGTTCCACATCTGGAGGAACTACAACCAGCATCCAAACTCACCCCACCCTCTGATCCACCAGATGATGACCCAATGATTTCACTTAATGCCCTCACTGGCTTCTTTTCTCCCTAGACTCTCAAATTAATTGATTAGATAAAAAATAGGAAATTCATCATCCTTTTGGATAGTGGTAGCACCCATAACTTTATTCATCACCACATTTACTAATAATTCAATTGTTACATATGTACCATCAATAATTTTCAAATCATGATTGCCAATGGTGGTTCCATGAAATGTGGGGGACGATGTGAAAGTGTGGGACTCCAAATTGGTCAGTATCACCTGAAATCCCATATGTTTTCTATAGACATGGGTGGTTGTGACATTGTTCTTGGTGTCGAATGGTTACGCATTCTAGGCCCCATTCTCATGGATTTTAAGGAATTAATCATGCAATTCCAATAGGAAGGACAACAATATAAGTTTCAAGTCATCACAATAGGATCCCCTGAGATCATTAGTTCCCATTGCATGGAAAAGATCCTCAAAAAAGGTCATTCATGAATTATAGACCAACTCCACTCCATTCATGTTTTTGAGACACCTTCTGTGCATCCCAACCTCCAATCTATCTTCTCCCGCCACCAAGTTGTTTTTACCACCCCCAAATAACTTCCCCCTTCCCATGGAGTGCATGATCATTCCATCCCTCTCATCCCAGGAAATGTTCCTCCAAATTTTCATCCTTATCATCATCCCTTTTCCTAGAAGAATTAAATTGAGAAAAGTGTTCCCGAATTACTAGAAGCCAGGGTTATTCATCCTAGTACTAGCCCCTATTATTCCCCTATGCTCATGGTACTCAAGAAAGAAGGTATTTGGTGCATGTGTCCTGATTTTTGCACCCTCAACAAGCTCATAATCAAAGAAGAATTCCCCATTTCTGTCATTGATGACCTCTTAGATGAATTGAGTGGTGCTCAGTACTTCACCAAATTGGATCTACATTCTGGCTACCGCTAGATCCGTATGAAAGAAGAAGACATTCCCATAGCTACATTTCACACTCATGAGGTTCATTATGAATTCTTGGTAATTCCCTTTGGATTGTGTAATTCTCCTTCCACTTTCCAAAGTCTTATGAATCATGTCTTCCATCCTTTTCTCCATCATTTGGTATTAGTTTTCTTTGATTATATTCTCATCTATAGTAAAACTTGGCCATCCCATCTCTCCCATGTGAATAAATTTCTCCATCTACTCTCTAAGAACCAACTTTACCTCAAACAATCTAAATGTTCCTTTGGTGCCTAATAAGTGGAATACCTGGGTCATATTTTCGACAAGGATGGTGTCCAAGTGGATCCTAAGAAAATTGAATCTATGCAAGATTGGAGTTTCCCTAAAACTCTTAAGAGCTTGCATGGTTTTATGGGTTTAACGAGATATTATAGGAAGTTTGTTCGGAATTATGAAAAGATTGTAGCTCTTTTAACTTCTCTCCTTAAAAAGAATGCTTTCACTTGGACTTCATTTGTGGATCATGCCTTCCAAGCCTTAAAATATGCTATGTGCTCGACCCTTGTCCTATCCCTCCTATACTTCACAAAGACATTCATATTGGAATGTGATGCTTCTAGGAAAGGAATTGGAGCCATCCTTATGCAAGATGGCAGTCCTTTGGCCTTCAATGGAAAACAACTTTTAGAGTGACATTTGGGCCAATCCATTTATGAAAAGGAAATGTTAGATATTCTGCATGTTGTGGATCTCTGGCGTACTTATTTATTGGGTCAACGAGTCCAAATAAAAACTTATCATTAGAGTCTCAAGAATTTCCTGGAACAATGAATTTCATCCCCGACGTAGCAAAAATGGGTGACCAAGCTATTTGGCTATGATTATGAGATCATTTACAATAAGGGAAAGGAAAATTTAGTGGTTGATTCTCTTTCCTGGAAATATGAAGAAGAAGGGTCCATTTTATCCCTCTCCTTCATTGTACCAGATTGGCTCCAAGTTTTTCGTCATGAATGGTTGAAAGACCCCAAAATTTCTAGCCTGCTCCACCAATTGCAACACAATTCTTCAGTTTCTCCAAGGTACTCTTGGCACAATGAAGAGATTCTCTAAAAAGTTCATTTGTATTTATGAAAGCAATCCCAAATTAAATACATAATGCTTTCTAAACTTCATGCCTCACCCACAACCAATCATTCAGGGTTTACCAAAACCTATGAATGGGTCAAACGTTCTTTTTTCTGGGAGGGTATGAAACATGATGTATGCACCTTTATGACTAAATGTGAGGTCTGTCAACACAACAAGGGAGAAACTATCAAAGCTCCAGGAACACTCCAACTGCTTTCGAATCCCCCTGCTATTTGGCGAGATATTTTTATGGATTTCATTGTAGGCTTACCTAAATTGGGCAATAAGTCAGTCATCATGGTGGTCTTAGATAGTCTCTTCAAATATGCTCATTTTTGTTCTCTTCAACACCCATTCACAGTCGCCACAATGGCTCAAATATTCATGGATAATATCTTCAAGATTCATGGCATGCCTAATTCTATTGTCTCTGACAGAGATCCCACTTTCACCAACAATTTTTGGAAATAATTGTTCAAAATACAGGGCACCCAATTTCATCTCAACACTATTTATCACCCCCAGATGGATGGCCAGACTGAAGTTGTTAACAAATGTTTGGAAACATATTTGAGGTGTTTTGCATTTGAGAGGAAAAATCGGTGGGCTCAATGGTTACCCCTGGCTGAATGGTGGTACAACACATATTACCATACAACTACTCACATGACTCCTTTTGAAGGAGTCTATGGCCAAAATCCCCCATCAGTTCTCTCCTATATTCCAGGGGTCTCAAAGGTTCAAGAGGTTGAAAAAAATATTACAGTCTGCGAGGCTATTGTTTGCACCCTCAAAGACAATTTGATCATGGATCAGAATCACATGAAGAAACAAGTACATCAAGTTCGTTCTGAATGCCATTTTGTTGAAGGGGACCAAGTTTTTCTTCGACTACAACCTTAAAAGAAGACTTCACTCAAAGATAAACACTTTTAGAAACTTGCACCCAATTGTATGGTCCCTATACAATGCTCAAGTGTGTGGGATCACTGGCTTATCAATTAGATGTACCCAACGAGTAGAAAATCTACCCTCTTTTTCATGTTTCCTGCTTAAAGAAGGTGATTGTAACTAAGTGCCAAACTCAAACTAGTCTCCCTGAGTTGGATGATGAAGGTTTCATATGGTTGTATCCACAAGTAGTGTTGGCCCAACGAGAGCATTGTCTCTGTCAACGCATCATCCGGGAAGTGTTATTCCAATGAAAAGATACAACTCCACAAGATGCCACTTGGGAGATGACCACCATTCTACAAAAAACACCTCATTTGAAGCCTTGAGGCAAGGTTGTTCTTCAAGGGGAAGGGAATGTTAGGGACCTAACCTATGTACCCCCTCACGTAGGTAGAATAATATAATTCCATGTAATAAAGGCCAATATTAATAACGCCTAGCAATAAGGAAGAATAAGTCAAATGTAATAAGACCTAATAAAATCTTCTGCTTCTAGAAGGATCTTCCTCTAGATTGTTCTTTTTGGATAGATAGATTTAGTATAAATAGGAATAGAGGTTATGTGAAATCTTGTCTTGGAGATTATTGTAATAGAGCTCTGCTCTGATGGAGGTTTCCCCCTCGAAGAGGAAAGTGAACATTTCTATCATTAATCAAGGTGCTCTTTGTCATGTTATTATGGTATTATTTTGGTATTGTTCTGGTTATATCATTGTTTCTCTACCATTTCTATGCTAAAATGTTTATGTTCTGCATATTATTTTATATCTAGAATACAATGTTATGAAGGTTGTTGTGTCCACAATATTTCATTTTTATGTGTTTCCCTCAAAATAGAAACATGGTGACCATAGACCATATTTCATTCATTGACCCTCATACGATGGCCAACCATTCAAATTATCTGAATGGTCCTTACATGCCAGAGACATCTTCCCCACCGTAGGCCAATTATGTGGAAACATGTCCCATGCATTCAACTTTGAATGAGAATGAATCTCTCCCTTCTTCTGATTTAGATCTGGTAGTTTACATGGTGTTGTTTTTGATAGAGCTATTAGAGACTGATCTCCCTACCCATACCACATCCCTTGACATGCATTCCTTACAGAGTGTGGTTTTTCCATCTAGTCAAGATCTCTTGGAAGCCATGACTAAGGTTTGTGATCCAGATTTTATGAGCAGAACGAAATGAATACAGATTATTAATAGGTGCTTAACACAAAATAACAGAGATACAGTAAAATTGGTTTTCTATTCAATAACAAAATAAGCTGAAATTGTAAAATGCAGCGGAAACAAGCTTGCTGGAATGGTGGTGGCTTATCTCTGAGAAGAGATGTGACGAAAATGCGCATTCACAAGAAGAAGGTTACAATGAGGCTATGAAGGCCTTTTTACAATAAGCAATAATGCCAAAAACCATAGACATCAAAAAACCTAACCCTGGGAGATGAAGCGCCAAAAGTCATGTGGGCCCCGTTTGGGTAAGCTAGTACATCAACTTCCCGGGGTCGTAACTTTTGCATACGATCTTTGTTTTAAGTGTGTGATAGCCCGTTGGAAAGGTATCGTCAAGGAGATTAATTTTGGGGGCTCAATATGCCTCTAGTTGTCATTGAGGAGCTCGATACCGAAAAAAATTCGTTTAGGCCCTCAAAATGGCCCCGGAAGTAAAAACTGCTAAAAATAGTCGATTGCCAAAAATGTCAGAAAGCTGTTTTGAGCCAGTTGGAAAAGGTGGGTGGCCACCGATATCCGTCTGGATCAATATTCCCTCCTTAGGAAACAATGGTCTCCATTGCATTGAGGTCCCCCATTAGATGAGGAAATTTCTGCTGAATTTGGCCCCGGGTAAGCCACTTGCGTTGGTGTAGGAGTTGCCCTGCTTTGACGACTTGATAAATATGGATCCTTTGTTGTCGAGTGCCCTTGATCTGTCTGTCCACAATATGATAATTGGATGCCTATTGTATGCAGTCGGGGTTGAGCTCTGTTGGTGTCAGTTGTTCTGCTACTTCTGAGGTGTCCAATAATGGTGGGAAATAAGGGCGAAGGAGATCCACGTTGAACACTGGGTGCAGGCCAAGGAAAAGAGGAATGTTGAGCTCAAAATAATTATCCCCCATGGCCTTGGTGATAGTGTATGTTCCATAACGGAGTGGGAAAAGCTTCCGATGGGGTCCTGTAAGGTGTTCTTTCTGCAAGTGCAACCAAACTTTGTCGCCCACCTGAAACTTATGCGGCACCCGATGTTGATCATGGCGCTGTTTGTACTTGTCATTGGACTTCTGTAGGATATCCTGAACCTATCGGTGGATGTGCTGGATCTTCTCAATGAACCAGGTGGCTTTGTCAGCTTCAGTTGGAGTAGGAGATGAGTCAGTCGAAGTGACCACAAGGGGAAGTGCAACATCTATGGGACCCAATGGTTGGAATCCCAACCCCACTTGAAAGGGGCTATGGCCGGTTGAGCTATGCAAGGCTTGGTTGTAGCTATGCTGGACATAGGGAAGGCTCTCATCCCATGTGGAAGGGTTCTTTGAATTATACATGCGAAGGATATGCACAATCATTCGATTTACAACCTCGGTTTGGCCATCTGTCTGGGGGTGGAAGGCCGTGGATTTGGTGAGCTTGGTGTCCAGTAGTGACCAGAGGCTCGACAAGAATGTGCTAAGAAATCAACTATCCCGACCTGATACAATGTTTTGTGTGATTCCAAAATGTACCCAAACTCGTTCAAAGAAGAGCTTGGCAGTGGCCTTTGCTGTGATGCTCTTCTTACAGGCAACCAGAATCGCCATCTTAGAAAAATGATCAACAACCACAAAAACACAGTCATTTCCCCGCTTGGTGGATGGGAGGCCCGACATGTAGTCCATTGAGATGGATTCCCATGGCCTGTCAGGAGTAGGAAGAGGGGTGTACAGGCCCTGTTTCTTAGTGGTTGGTTTGGAAATAGTGCAGGCAGTGCAGGACCTGATATACTTGTCGACCTCCTGTCGAAGTTTCGGCCAATAGAAATGTTTCTGTAGCATCGCCATTGTCTTTTCGGTGCCGAAGTGTCCTGTCGCCCGACTGTAGTGGGCTTCCCAGATCAGCTTTGCTCACTCACTTGATGGAACACAGATATGGCCCATACGAAATAACAACCCATCCTGAAGATGGAAATTATCGACAACTGCATTTTCACCCAACATTTGGTAGGTGGTGGTGAAGTCAGGGTCTGTCTCATAGAGTTGGGGCCATCCAGATGTCTCATGGCCGCAAGAATATAGCACCATGGTGAGTGTTGCGTCTGGCGGTCTTCTGAGGAAATCAATGACGTGATTGGTGCTTCCTATTTTATACTTGATGTTGAGTTGGAATGGCTACAAGTGTTTTTTATGAAATTCCTCCAAGTGGCACTACTTGGAACCTCTCAGAAAAGGAGTTATAGAAAAAATGGCATACCTTGCTGAATTCTGGCTTATTCTAGAGAGCGACCTTGTAGAGCGTGCCCCGCACAAAATGTTTGATGAATAGATATGAAACTGTTACAGAGCATACTAAAGACTGTAATATAACCAACACAATTGGTCTCACTAAATTTTGATCTGTTATGAATAAGTTATGATGTTTTTACCCGAAACACCTGATTTTGACTAGTTTCAGGACTAGCCACAAACCCTATTTTCCACGGAGTGTAACTCCCAAACTACAACGACCAACAAGCTGAATTTTTAACCACAAATACTTGGCTATGTTTTCTCACTTTCATAGAAATTTCAGGATCTGAATCATTATAGAAAAAAAGTTATAGCGAAAATGGTGAGATGACCTGCAAATAACATACCTTAGAAAGGACCATCAAAAGAATTTATCCTTCCTTGCATTTCGGCCTTCTTTTCTTCAATTTCCTTAGCATTTCGGCTTATATGTCCTTGGTTACCTCAGTCACCTATAGATCTTCAATATCCTCAAGTGTTCCACACCAAAAATTCTCAAGAATCTCTCACAAGAAGCTCTCCATCAATACTCCAAAATATATTCCCACAAGAAGCTCTCCATTGATCCACAAAAAGGATGATCTACAAGAGACCATTGCTATATTATTTATACTTTCATCCTTTAGGTCAATTAACCCATTTTTAGGTCACTTAACCCATTTCTTGGTCACTTAACCTATTTTCCTTATTTTAGGGTTAACCACTTTCCATAAATAGAAAGTTCTCCAATACTTTAACATTTAAATATTCCTTCTTGATTTTGTCACCTTACTTTATCATTTCTTGATTTTTTCACTTCTCCATATTATTTAAATAATCCACCTTGAATTTGTCACTTTAATTTATCATTTAAATAATATTAACCCATTTCTAGGTCACTTAACCTATTTTCCTTATTTTTAGGGTTAACCACTTTCCGTAAATATTCCTTCTTGATTTTGTCACCT
>ML805188.1:232534-252291 GCA_009831015.1 Picea engelmannii | reverse complement strand
ATACATTTTTCCAACAATGCATCATATACCAATGGAACCACATCGATCCATATTCATCATGTATCAATGACAACTCATTGATCCATCTTCATCTATGCATTCTCATCAAGGACAATACATATTATATTACATAAATCATCAATAAATCAATCCTTTGAAATTAATCAATCACTTGACATCAATCAATCAAACCATTGGTATCAATGACAACATGATCCAACATGATCTTCTTATTGCTTCATGCGATTCTGTGCCATGACAAAATTCTCTTTGAGGGTACGGAGAATAGCCTCTTGACATGTAAGCTTTTGGTCAACCACCTGGACCTTCGAGACACTTGGTAAGTATGAGAGAACTGAAGATGGATTTTGTCCATATACCGCTTCAAAAGGAGTCATGCGGGTAGCTGTATGGTATGAAGTGTTGTACCACCATTTGTCTAGGGGTAACCATTGAGCCCACTGATGTTTCTTTTCCAATGAAAAACACCTCAAATATGTTTCCAAACACTTGTTGACAACTTCAGTTTGACCAATAGTCTGGGGATGATAAGTTGTGCTGAGATGCAATTGGGTTCCTTGTAGCTTGAATAGTTCTTGCAAAAAATTGCTGGTGAAAGTTTGATCGCAATCCGAAACAATAGAATGCAGCATGCCATGAAGCTTGAAGACCCGATCCATGAAAATTTGAGACATAGTGGATGTTGTAAATGGGTGTTGAAGATCACATAAATGAGCATACTTGGAAAGGCGATCAACAACCACCATGATGACTGATTTATTTCCCAATTTGGGTAATCCTATAATAAAATCCATAGAAATATCCCTCCAAATAGCAGGTGGAATCAGAAGCGTTTGTAGTGTGCCAGAAGATTTGACTGTTTTGCCTTTGCCGCATTGACACACATCACATTCAACAACAAAATTACGAAGGTCTTGTTTCATACCATCCCAGAAAAGAAGAACATTTGACCCTATCATAGGTTTTGGTAAACCCATAGTTCCCAGCTATGGGTGTAGCATGAAGCTCAGAAAGTACTGTGGATTTAAGTTTTGATTATTTACTTAAATACAAATGGCCTTTGTATCGAAGCTCATCATGGAGCCAAGAGTACCCTGGGGAAACTGGAGGATTGGACTACAATTGTTGTATCATATGTGAACTTTTAGGATCGTGTAGCCATTCCTTGCAAATGGCTTGAAGCCAATCTGGTACAATGAAGGAGAAATAAAAAATGGATCCTTCATCTTCATATTTTCGGGAAAGTGCATCCGAAACCACATTGTATTTTCCTTTCTTGTAAATGATCTCATAATCATATCCAAAGATCTTAGTGACCCATTTTTGTTGCTCTGGGAAGGAAATGCATTGTTCCAAAAAATACTTGAGGCTTTGATGGTCTGTCTTAATTTGGAAGCATTTCCCCAATAGATAAGGGCGCCACAGATCAACGACATGCATAATAGCCAACATTTCCTTTTCATTGATTGATTTTCCCAGATTTCGTTTAGACAGTTGCTTGCTAGTAAAGGCCAAAGGCCAACCCTCTTGCATAAGGACAATGCCAATTCCTTTCCCTGAAGCATCACATTCCAGGACAAAAGTCTTTGTGAAATTAGGAAGGGCCAGGACTAGAGTTGTGCACATGGCCATCTTCAAGGTTTTAAAATCTTGAGAAATTGCTGGAGTCCAAGGGAAAGAGTTCTTTTTTAGGAGAGCAGTGAGAGGTGTTTCAATCTTTCCATAATTATTAACAAACTTGTGATAATAACCTGTTAAGCCCAGAAATCCATGCAATATTTTGAGAGTCTTTGGGTGAGGCCAATCTTGCATAGATTCAATCTTTTTAGGATCCACCCTGACGTCGTCCTTTCCAAGTAGATGACCCAAGTCTACTCGACTTCTTAGGTGCTAAAAGAACATTTAAATTGTTTCAGGAAAAGTTGTTGTTGAGAGAGTAGATGGAGAAATCGATCCACTTGAGCAAGACGGTCTGTCCAGGTTTTTTCTATAGATGAGGATATCATAAAAAAAAACTAAGAAAAAATGATGAAGAAAAGGATGGAAGACATGATTCATGAGGCTTTGGAAGGTGGAGGGGGAATTACACAAGCCAAAGGGCATGAACAAAAAATGATAGTGGCCCTCATGAGTTCTAAAGGAAGTCTTAGGAATTTCTTCCTCTTTCATATGTATCTGGTGGTAGCCAGAACGAAGATCAAGTTTAGTAAAGAACTGGGCACCACTCAATTCATCCAAGAGGTCATCAATGACAGGAATGGGAAATTTGTCTTTAATGGTGAGTTTGTTGAGGGAACATAAGTTAGGACACATTTTCCAAGAACCTTCTTTCTTCAAGACCATGACCAAAGGAAAAGAGTATGGGCTTGTACTAAGGAGGATAACACATGCATTAAGGAGTTCCTAAACCATTTTCTCAATTTCATTTTTTTGGGAAAAAAGGTGACGATAGGGACAAATATTGGGAGGAAGGATTCTTGGTACAAGGGGAATGGAATGATCATGAAAACCATGGGAAGGAGGGAGTCCCTAGGGAGTGGAAAAGAACAATTGATGTTTAGAGGGGATGGTTTGGAGGTCTTGCGGCACCGAGGGTTTCTTAGTTGCTTGTATGGCATGTAGTTGGGAAATAACACCGTAATGGCCCTTTTTGAGTAAATTTTCCATGCGATGGGAACTAATGATCTCCGGTGAACCAACGATGATGCCTTGGAACTTATATTGTTGGCCCTCCTGGTCGAATTGCATGGTTAATTCCTTGAAATCCATGAGAATGGGACCCAAAGTCCTTAGCCAGTCTGCACCCAACACAATGTCACAACCACCCATGTCGATAGAAAACATATGATATTTCAGGTGGTAGTCACCAATTTGGAGACACACATTTTCACAACACTCTCCACATTTCATGGAGCCATCATTAGCAATCATGATTTGGAAATTATTGACTGCATGGATATAACAATGAGTTTCTTGGGAAATGTAGTGATGAATAAAATTATGGTTGCTTCCACTATCAACAAGAATGATGACCTTCCTATGCTTGATGTAACCGATTATCTTGAGGGTTTGGGGAGAAGATAAGCCAGTGAGATAATTTAGGGAAATGCCCGATTTTACTTGGGGAGGGTCTGAGGGAGGGGTTATGTCAGTGGTTTTAGGTGACTCAGACACAAGGGGAGTTTCAACATCCTCTTACGAATATCCTCCGAGATGACCATAAAAAGATTTTGTTAATTACACTTGTTGCTCGGAAAATATTTTTCATCACAATTATAATGAAGGCCTTTGAGTTGGCATTCAACCATTTCATCCCTGGTCAATTTTTGGATCTTTAGTGGAGTAGAGGAGGTAGTGGGATTTACTGGTTTAGTGCGAGGAATAAAGGAGGATTTCTGGTTCTGAGAAGATACAACCTGTTGTGCTTCTTTATCTCTTTTAGTAGCCTCCACCCAACTCTGAGGCTGAGCCATGAGGACATGGGCACAAATCTCATCCTTGAGGCCACTGATAAAACATTCTTGGAAAAAGGCATCAGACATGCCCTCTCTCCGAAAATCCATGCGCTCAAAAGAAGCTATAAAGTCTTCAACTGTTCTGGATTGTTTTAAGTTTTTCAAACAACTTAAATGGTTGGTGTCAATGTCAAAGCATTCATAAATCTCTAGCACAAAGTGTGTCCAAGCAATATACCCTTGACGAGAAGTTTTTCTCCATTGCCAATATTGCCAACGTTCTTGATCTATATGGAGAACACCATACCAGAGTTTGGCCAAGTCATCTGTAATTTCGTATAAAGAGAAAAAGTGTTCCATGTGGGTTAACCAACCAGTGGGATCCGAGCCATCAAATTTGGTCACATCCACCCACGGAAGGCATAGGTCACGCTGAAAGTGATGGGGATGAAAATTATGGGAATGAGAGGAAGTTTCAACTTCGGTATGTGGAGGGGGGTCAGATAAAGGGTTATCTCTAGGGATATGCAGCTTGGTGCAGATCATCGAAACAACAGATTCAAGTTGGGTAGTCATGTCTTGTTTGAGTTCCTCGATTGAGGCGATGATGGAGGACTGCATGTTTGTATTGATGGTGGAAACATTGGCACTGAGTTGTTTCACTTCTTGTTGGGTCTCTGTGAAATTAGATTGCAAGGTATTGAAGCGAGCTTCCAAGTCTTAGCTAGGGTATGGGCAATGATGACGAGGGAACCGAAACGGGGTGGTTGGGATAAAAAATTTTGCTGAAAAATGATAGGTATGAATGTGATAAGGGGGAAGAGATAAATCCAATGGAATAGGTCTCAAATAATGGTGCAAAAATTTCCAGACACTTTTTTTTTTTACACCTGTGGAATTATACTCCGATATGAAGAATACTGTAGAGATGAAATTCCCAAATGCTTAACCAGGAAGAAATGTGTAGTGATTTGGCAACCCGAACACAGTTATGCGGCAATAGATCTTGTCTGTTTTATTATTGTTATTTTTTGTTTCCATCCCCAAGGGTTAGGTATTCAAGGGTTCTACAGACAAGGGTTTTCCCTGTCATATAGCTCTCTAATATACGTGCGGGGTCCAACAATAGTACTTGGCCCAATATCTCAGGGCACCAAATAAGGAGGCTAGATTGTGCCCTTATGTGTACTACCCGATTACCTAGGTACTAGAGAGTATCTTCCTGAGTGTTGTTCTCGGTGGAACTATAGTAGTTAGGTGACCGATCGGTTTATCTAAAGAGGGCTTCAGGAAATCTAGGCTGATCCATACACAGGTGTTGTCTGATGCGCTACCACTCAAAGGGGTACCAATAGGGGTTACAAGGGTGGCCAACAGATGTGCTCTTAAGTACCAGTTGTATTTCCTATGTGTATGAATCCCTCAACCGTGGGTTTATGTGCATAACAACATATATCTGTGGCTTAAAGACGTCAGAATATGTCTCTACCCTGAAAAAAATTTAACCCACAATTTCTGCTGAGGAAAGTGCTCTGATACCACTTGTAATATTCCAGATATAAAAAGTATGTAGAACAAAAATAAAATGCTAGAAATGGAAGATAAACAACAATACAACTAGAAAAACACCACAATAATACTGAAATGATATCAAAATAACACCAGAAAGATCACTTTGATTATGAGAGCAATGTTCATGGGCCTCTTCGAGGGGGAAACCTCCAGTCGAGCAGAGCTCTATTACAATAATATCCAAGATAGGGTTCTCATACCCTCTACTCCTATTTATACTAAATATGTCTATCAAAAGAACCATATAGAGGAATATCCTTCTAGAAGCGAAATATTCTATTAGGTCTTCTTACATTCGACTTATTCTACTTTATTGCAAGGCCTTCTTAATATTGACCTTTATTACATTCGAATATGTTTTTCTACCTATGTGAGGGGTAGGTCCCTAACATAGGGAGGTTATCTCCCTAACATGCCCTCCCCCTTAAAAACCAGCCTTGTCCTCAAGTCTCGAGATGAGAAAATTGTTGCAAAATGGTAGTTGGATCCCAGGTGGCATCTGTTGGAGTTGTATATTTCCACTATATTAACACTTCCTTGATGGTGCACTAATGGAAATGATGCTCACACTGGTCCAAGACTGCTTGTGGCTGCAACCAAATGGATCCTTCTTCATCCAACTCAGGAAAAACGGTTTGAGTTTGGCACTTAGTTCCAATTACCTTGTTTAAGTAGGAGAAATGAAAAACAAGATGGATCTTAGAATGACTAGGAAAAGATAACATACAGGCCACCTATCCCAGGTGCTTAAGAATGGTATAAGGACCAAAAAAATTGCACACCAGTTTCTGACAATGGTCAACCTTGAGTTAAGTATGCTTATAAGGTTGTAGTCGAAGAAACACTTGGTCCCCTTCAGCAAATTGATGTTCTGAGTGACCTTGATCTACTTGTTACTTCATGTGATTCTGAGCCATGCCCAAATTCTCTTTGAGGGTGGCTAACAATGTGTGATTAAGTATCACTTTTAGTTCCTGCATGTATGCTTCCTCGACCACGAATTTATGTGCCGAAAGACATATCTTTGTAGCTTTGAGATGCTAGAATACGTCTCTAACCTAAAAAAAAGAAACCACAATTTTATTCCAAGGAAAGAGCTTTGATACCACTTGTAAGGTACCAGATCTATTATAATATCTGAAAACAAAAATATTGTAGGTAATAATAGCGGAACAACACAATATATGAAACCACAACACCAAAATAATACCTTTATTTATAGGAAACAATGTTCACTTGCCTCTTCAAAGGGGAAACCTCTAGAAGAGCAACACTCTATTACAATAATTCCCAAGACAAAGACTCTCATTCCCTCAATTCCTATTTATACTAAATCTATCTACCAAAATAACAATCTAGAGGAAGATCTTCTGGAAGCATAAGCTTCTATTAGATCTTCTTACACTTGACTTATTCTTCCTTATTACTAGGCCTTATTAATATTTTTGTTTATTAAATGGAAAATATATTACTCCACCTATGTGAGGGGTTAGGTCCCTAACAAGAACCCTATCCTTCCAAGCCCAGAAGTTGGTTTCTCCTTCCAACATGTCCTCGATATTCAATGTCTTCACCATTTGGAACAAGAACAAGAAAAACACTCTTCCATTGTTGTAGCCAAAAATGTGTCTTGGGATGATCCCCTTCTCTTTAAATCCCAATCTATGATACCATGTCAATTTTCACATGCAACTCTTTGTGACTAATTTTAAATCTGAAAATTGCTTCCTAGTGATCTAATAGTAAACCCTATCTATTATCACTGAACAATTTTACACTGAAATTATGACAGAAAATTTACAATAGTGGAAACAACAAGATCAAAGATGAATCATCAAAATACAAGGGACACAAATTTTAATTTTTGTAACTCTATCAAACTCATAAATTCTAAGGGAAAAACCATCCCTCTGAGCCAATACAAATTCACCAAAATTCTGAGGATGAAACTAGTCCTATCTACAACCACAAGATTAACAATCTTCCTGGGACAAATCCCAACTTACAAATATACTATAAACCACCTGTACGACTTGTTGATGTCACCTATACTATTGTTGACATTAGTCTGTACAGACCTTCTCTTTCCCAGAAACCTTGTACGGATGTACGTAACTATCCTTACTAGAACCTGCATACATACATGATTTTTCCCACTGTAACCCGCATGTGTAAGCAATTTTTCCCACTACAACCCACCTATGTACGCGATTTTTCCCTCTACAACCCGATACATGTATGAAAACATGTATAGAAAATTCTGTAGGACTCACTCCACTTGTACAATTTATTTCCTTCTTCAGTTGCCTCTCTTCTCCACATGTGCAATGTGATTTCCATGTTGAAAACAAAAAAATAGAGTGTCCTTATCCGTAGGCCAGATTTTCTATAGTTGCATAAATTCCTTGCCAAAATATCCAAGCCCCTTTACACAAGTGTAGACTCACTTATGCCAACTCCATCATCACAATGTCACTATCGTATTGTTCACTATCTCTCCTCTCCTTACATAGGAATCCAATGAGTGAGTTTAGACACCCCTTCTAAACTCAAAAATTAATTAGAATAGTTTATTCCTCTTTATGGGTGTGAAACCCCAACACAAGCCCACAAATCCCATCAACTTTCCCATGAGGCCCTAGCCTCATTCCAAGGCTGATTTCACTTAAATGAAAGGATAATATAGTGTTAATGAATATTCCCACATACCTGACACCTTGGGATCTTGTGGGAATACCTCTTGGAGCTACAAAATCTGAACAACATCATCATCCCATACATGTTAATTGACATTTTTTAAATCCTTCCTACATTATGTGTAAAATACCATGTCCCCTTGCATTGAATATCCCTAAGACATGTTACCTTTCTATTTTACCTTATTTGATCCATAATATATTGAGATTGAAATGAAACACATAGAGAAATATATCATAGAGTATAGAAATAAAGTCAAGCCCAACTTCTATTAACGAATAAAATAGTAGAATATTGTAGAATATTGTCGAACACAAACTAGCTTGAATGGTAGTAGCTTATCTCTGAAGAGAAAGAGATGCCAGCTACGCTCATTTGCCAAAATATCATATAATGGGATGCAATAATATCCTTTTCACATAAATAAAGAACCCTAAAGTTCCAAAAACCTAACCCTAGCATGTGAAGCACCAAAATATTTGTAGGCCCTGAGGTGGTTAATTGCTGCATCAACTTCCCAAGGGAACAATTTTTTCATACAATATTTGTTTGGGGAATTTAGTAGTTCATTGGAAATATATAATTGTGAAGTACAATTATTGGTAGGGATAGGGGATGTCACGGAAATTTTGGTCCCATGAATGGCCAAAAAATATCATTTAGGTCCTCAAAATGACCCTAAAAGTTTAGGCCCTAAAAATTATAACACAAATGACCAACATGGAGAAATGTGATGAGTCAATGGAAGAGGTAGGTGGCCACCAATATCCACCTAGATCTGTCCTCCCCCCTTAAGAATAAATGGTCTCCATTTTGTCAAGTTCCCTTGATAGATGGGGAAACGTTTGCTAAATATCAACCTTGGTGAGACACTTGGCTTGTTAAAGTAGTTTTCCTACTTTGACAACACAATAAAGTTGTATGTTTTGTTGGCGGGTTCCTTTCATCCTGGTGTCCATGATATGATCCATTGGATCTTTTTCAATGTAGTCAATATTGATTTTTGTAAGGGCCAATTTCTGATCCACCTCCGAGGTGTCTAGTAGACATGGGAAATGTTGACATCCTGATATATAGTCAGTGCATGACCTCATATACCAATTGACATCCTGTCAAATCTTTGGCTAGTATAAATTATTCTAAAGTAATACTATTTTATTATCCACACCAAAGTTCCCTTGTTGGTCCTTGACCAGGTTTTGGAGAACCTTGGTCATGTTTGACCATTTTTTGGACTTCGACAGGCTGGTCGAAGGCAGAGCACCCAGGCGAAGTGGAGATCGTGGGATCTAGCCCCCTTTTGCGGGATTTTTGGGTTTAGGGTTTATGTAATGGGTATGGGATGTCAGCCCATGGGTTTACCCATGTTTAGGCCCCATTTGTAATGTATAAATATATATCTAGGAGATGTAGGAAGTGGCCAATGTGTTAAGTGTGAATAGTTGTGGATGCTTCGTGCATGCCGTGTGTTGAGAACTTGTAGAGCTAAGTGAAAGTGATTGTAAGAAGATTGTGGGAAGACTGTAAGGAGGCTTTGTGCTGGTACCTAGATCGGGGAAGGAGGATCTAGCGAGGTGCGTGCAGATATACTATGCAGAGTTGGTTTGTAGCTCTATGCATGTAAGAAGATTGACAAAATACAATAAAGAAGAAGAAGAGTTGGTGGACGTAACCCCACACTGAGGTGAACCACGTGTATCCTGTGTTGTGGTTGCTTTGTGCATTATGGTTATTATGTTGTTGATGTGATTTATGCTTAATATATGTTATAGGCATCTCATTTAGTAGCTTAGTGCTTAGTGATGTGAATGAATGCTAGATTTGATCTATTTCTATATGCTAAGTGCTTGGATGTGTTAGATATTGTTGAATACTACGTTGTTCTGTAATTAGGATTTTGACCTGCGATGTGAAGAAGGGTAAAATGTAATGACTATTAACTGCTAAGTTCTCTGTAAGTATTGTGATCACAAATCTGTGTCCCAGCTAGGTTGTAGACACTTGACTCCTACAACCACCCCTACCTCTACCTCGGGTGAGACTTCATCTTCTTCTTAGGTGTTGTCAAAAGGGCCAGTAGTTAGGGTTTTGTTGGTGCATTTTTGAAGTGTTGAACCCTGGGTCTGCCCCTGTGTGCCAACAAATGGTTCCGTTGTCGGGACCTGAAACTGTGATTGCTCGGAACCGAAGAAAAGAGAAATCTCTGTGTGTAGATCTGTTGTTGTAGTGCGCAATATTCCACTTGACTTGCGAAGCTATGTGATGAGAAAGGAATCAGATTTGAAGAAAAGAGGTAAGATATTAAAGCTCTGTGCTTCGATAAAGGTAAGATAAGTGAAAATTTTTGTTTCGAAAGAATGGATCTAGGAATATTTGATAGATTTTGTCCTAGCCTGAAAACTAGGGAACGACTAGAAGAAAGAAGATTTGATATGAGTAGATCTGATCGAAATAATGAAAGATATGTTATTCCTATGAATATAAAGTATTTTTGGACTAACAAATGGATGTAGGACCCTAGAAAGAATTGTTTGCAGGTTAGTTACTGTGATCCCAATGCACAGAATAGGAAAGGTTGGGGATCATTTAAAAGAAAGCGAGGATTAACTCTTTGCTATAGTTTATGAAGACCACAACATCTTTCTAAGGAATGCCCTGGTAGAGGTCCTAGTTGTCTTTGCTGTAAAGCTATGGATCATGAGGTTTTGAATTTCCCTATAATGATTGCTAAAGTTGAAAAGATGACTGTGAGACAAGAAAACCTTGAGAAAAACCAAGAGACTAAGAATATGCTAGAACACCATAAATAATCAGAGACTATATTATTGCAGATGAAAGAAACATTGAATGATTATTGAGACATCAACTTATTAGAGATCTTAAAAGAAAAAGAGTGCATAGAAACAAGAATAGGAGACTTCGACATAGACTGTGTATTGGATGTAGAAACACAGGTGAATATTATGATAGAAAGAACTTGGGAAATTGTGGGAAAGCCTACTATGGTTCCTTCATTGGGAGGAATAGGATTGTTTAAAGGAAAGTTGATAACCCTATGTGGAAGAATTACCCATGTACCTATGAGTTCTCATGGAACTTCGACAGAGGAAGAATTTGAGGTCATTAAGTTTTTTGAGAACAACGCCCCCTTTTCTCTTTTGCTAGGAAGAACCTGGATCGAGAAAGATCAGATATGAAGGAAACAAGAAGAGGAAGCTATAGAACAGAAAAAGAAAGAATTAAGAGATTGCATGGCTAGGAGAATAGAACATTTAATAGAAGAACATAAGGACAAGTCGAAGAAATTGAGGGCTAGAGACTTGGTTGTAGAATTTGAAAGAACACAGGAAGGTTTAAAAAACTTATCCATGTAGAAGAGAAGAGAACCTAATCCAGAAATAGTAATAGAAGAAGTATTACCCTCAAAATCTTTAAAAGACCCTCAACAGTGCGAAGTTACTATGCCAAGAGGAGATAAGAACAGTAATGGAAAGAGGAATCCAGAGACACAAATTACAGTAAAGAAAGCCAAAAATCTCAATAAGAAGAAATCAAAGTTAGAGAAATTGCAAGAAGTTCCAGAGAATACTTTACAGAAAGAAGGATTACAGAATTTGAACCTTGCTGAAATATCAGAACAATGTGTATTGTCACTTCGCCACGGTGAAGAAATATTACCATTGGAGGCATCCCGACCATTATAAAAATGCTATAGAATGGCTAGAAATGTAGTTATGGTCGGAAATATCGTCATTGGACCATTGAGACTGCACCATAACGGATGGAATTGCATTGATTGAGGAATTCTTGTCCGTTGGAGGAATCCATTACGATGTTGTCTATTTATCCCGTTGAATGTTACACTGATAACACTTTTGCGAATTGTGATTACCTGAGAACCAATTATTGCGCTGTGCCTATTGAGACCTCACCACCCATTCTATTACATGAGTGTTTGATCACCAACCTGAGATATCGGATATTGAGCGTGTATGTCGGGTGACTTTAGCACAGTAGAGAAATCCATCGAAGAGATCCTCATAGATCTAATGGCCAAGAAGGTCATTTCTACAGGCACACTGGCCTCATCAACTAGAGGATTGAAAGCATCCCCATTGACTGCACGTCAATCTGGGCCCTCTAGAACTGCGACAGAGAAGTGGAGAAAGCATCGTGATGACTTGGTGAATGCAAATCTCATCCCATCCATCCTGCCTAACTACATATTGCCTCTGGCTGGTGTGGTTAGTTGTGACAATGTCCTGAGGGACTTTGAATATATACTGATCACTACGTACCTCCCGAAGGGGATACACACAGTTGGACAACAGTTAGGACAAATTCTGACGTTTAAGATCAGTGACTTCAACTTGGGATATCACAAGAACTATGGAATGCTCGCACCAAATAAGTATTTGACAAAAACAACGGGGAAGAAGTCAAAGATAATCCCCTAGCCATGGACCATGGACATCGCGAGGTCCACCATCCTTAATGTGATGAAGATACCACATTTAGGCAGACAATAGGAGGTTAGCACGTGCGTTAAAATCCTCCTGTCTTACTACCATGGCGGTTACCTATGGTTAAAAAAAATTATCACCATAGATCCAGTGTTGATCCATCGGATCACCGAATTAAGCATGCAAGAACCACACCCACAATATTTTTACCCCGAGAAGGCTACATATCGCGCCTTGGCACAACAAATCAAAGACACCTATGGCGATGTGGATAAGGGGAAGCGAGGATACAAGGTAGCCTCCATTTAGAATGGAACAGTTCTCCTAGCTTGCCAGTTGATCGTTGGTAAGCTTGTCAAGAAGAACAGGTCAATGTAGGTCATAGGGTTTGTCATCGACCTCATAGGAAAATGCATTGAAGGGCTACAAGTAAACTGGGCGAGCTACTTCCTCCACCAGTTAGAGAAATACTACCACGAAGCTCAGGATCAGGGCTACAAGTTCCATTTCAGTTGGCTATTGATTCTAATTTCCTTCATTGCTTGGGAGATGTTAGAAGGAGCGACCTTCCCAGAAATTGAGCCGTCTAAACCACTAGCTGCAAAGTTAACCACGCTCTAGTATTCGAGCGACATGGAAAAATAATGGCAGTCAGACGTAATGTTCCACACCTATTACCTGCAGCTGAAGAGGGCTATTAAATCCTTCCCTCGCAAGACACCGAATACCCTACACAGGTTCATGCCAATAGAGAAGTTCCATGTAGATAGACATTTCATTTATATCACTGCATGCGGAGACGAACATAAAGAAGAGCTCCAATCCTACTATAAAATCATAGAGGAGGACATGGAAGAAATAACCAAGGAATGGCCTACAGAGTTCCTTATACCAGTTGACCAGGCATAACTATCCAACCCCGACCTCATCAAAAGTCTTGTAGTCTCTCGTGAAGAGTATGATGCACCCAGCAGTAGAAGAAGGAAGAAGAAGGAAGAAGTACAGGAATTGAACAACACATCAGAAGATACTGCATTAGATTCACCTAGAGGGGGAGGAGGTGACAAAGTAGACAAGGAAGAGGATGAAGGGGAATAAGACAAATAGGAACAAGGTGAAGTAACACTGCCTAAGGATCCCATTGATGAGACAGAGACATCCAATAAAAAAAAGGGGTCCCCCACGACACCTTCATTATGGAAGAAGTCAAAATCTAGTAAGCCCAAGTTACAGACTGTGCTCACGATGGATGACATTGACCTCATCATCACCATTGTATCAGATACCTCAGAGGATATTTTACAGTGCAACGAAGAAAAATAGGAGACCATGTATGATAGAATTGAAGTAGAGCTAAAAGGGGTAAAACAAGCCCTCTACTCCATTTGCGCAGTGTCTACTACGCCACCTTCATCTGAAGGAATTTAAGTGGGAGATGAGCCTACCTAGCTATGCATAATAGAAGATGCGACATACGCTTGCCTTCATTGTGTCCAGGAAGAAAAAGAGTAGGCCATAGAGGCATTGAAGCAAGAAAAGGAGGAATCACTAGAGCAACAATGGATTACATAGAAAGAAAAAATGACCTCCAGGCAAAATTTGCAGAAGATAGAGCATAGATCCAGAAGGAAAAAGAACAACTGCTCACGGAGTAGATTGGAGTTAAAGAAACAGTTACTAGAGAACTTTTCTCTGTGATGGGCTTAGAATAGATGGAGGAAGACCCAGTGGAGAGTCAGGTGGGGAAGCTTGTTGAAGCCATTCAATAGCTCCAACAAAGAGTAGGAGAACTAGAATTAAAAGCAGTGCCAAGCACTCTGCAGGGAGTGCGAGACCAAAGGGAAGAAACTAGCCAGATCGGAGTTGAGAGAATCAAGGCATTGGCTTTAGAATGAAAAAAACTCGGCAGTCGAAGTGTGAAAACTTACAAGCGCCTTGCAGAGGACATAGAACTAAGGACACTGGAGTCACATCTCTAGGAGGAAAAGCAACAAGAAACATCAGTACAAGAACAGTTGAAGCCACTTTCCATGGTCGAGAGGATGAAAAGGTCCTAGTAACATCGCACAGTTTAGCAACAGGTCCATTCCATCCAGAGTAAATTCATGGAAGTGACCTAGAGGCTCCAACCAGTGCAGGATGAATCTTGCACACTTTTTGAGGAGATTGAAGGACAAGGTGCACAACTAGAACAAGTGGTCACCATGGAAAAACAATCCTTGGAAGGACCTCTGACCTAGAAAATTATTCAGGAGTTCGACGAGAAGAAGGCTCTGGCGAAGAAGAAGGTTGATGCAGCTCGAGCCAAGATCGAGGCCTTTGAGGGAGAGATACCGATATCAGAGTGACTCAGGATGAGTCAAAGGTGAGTGTTGGGGGCCTATTGGCCCTTCACCAAGTTTTGGATAACCTTGGTCATGTTTGACCATTTTTCAGACTTCAACAGGATGGTCGAAGGCGGAGCACCCAGGCGAAGCGGAGATCACGGGATCTCACCCCATTTTGCAGGATTGTTGGGTTTAGGGTTTATGTAACGGGTTTGGGATGTCGGCCCATGGGTTTACCCATGTTTAGGCCCCATTTTTAATGTATAAATAGATATATAGGTGATGTAGGAAGTGGTCAATGTGTTAAGTGCGAATAGTTGTGGATGTTTCGTGCATGTTGTGTGTTGAGAACTTGCATAGCTAAGTGCAAGTGATTGTAAGAAGCTTGTGTGCAGACTGTAAGAAGGCTTTGTGCTGGTACCTATCTTGGGGAAGGAGGATCTGGTGAGGTGCATGCATATGTCCTATCCTATGCGGAGTTGGTTTGTAGCTTTGTGCATGTAAGAATATTGACATAATACAATAAAGAAGAAGAAGAGTTGGTGGACATAGCCCCACATTGGGGTGAATCATGTATATCTTGTTTTGTGGTTTCTTTGTGCATTATGGTTGTTATGTTGTTGATGTGATTTATTCTTAATATATGTTAGATGCATCTGATCTAATAGCTTAGTGCTTAGTTATGTGAATGAATGCTAGATCTGATCTATTTCTATATGATAAGTTCTTGGATGTGTTAGATCTTGTTGAATACTACGATGTTCTATAATTAGGGTTCTGACCTGCGATGTGAAGAAGGGTAAAAGCTAATGAATATTAACTTCTAAGTGCTCTGTTAAGTACTGTGATCACATATCTGTGTCCCAGCTAGGTTGTAGACACTTGAGTCTTGCAACCACCCCTACCTCTACCTTGGGTGAGACTTCATTTGCTTCGCAGGTGTTGTCAAAAGGGCCGGTAGTTAGGGTTTTTTTGGTGTGTTGTTGAAGCGTTGAACCCTGGGTCTACCCCTGTGTGCCAACAACCCTTCCACTCAACTCTAATGTGACTCCCAAATTATCTTTTCACACTTGATTGAAGGAACTCAAAGATGGCCTAGATAGCACAACATCACATCCTGGAGGTGGAATTCCAGAGCTTGTTTGTCAATACTTAGTGTTTGATAAGTAGCAACAAATTCAGATTTATGGTTTTATAATTTTGGCCACCCGGGGCTTGTGTTCCCATAAGAGTTAATAAATATGGCGAGTGCCACAACCTAGGGCCGACTAAGGTAGTCCGCAACACGGTTGTAAATGAACTTCTTGCACTTAATGTTCAAGTGAAATTATTTAAAGTATGCAGACCACTTATGATGGAGGTAATTCTATATCTTTCCTTATGTCTTCATGAATTGCAGAGGCTTATGATTAGTGTGGATGATCATTTCCTTGACCAAAATATAATGCTTCCACTATCAACATGCCTACACAATGGAGTACATCGCCTTCTCATAGGTGGGATATCTGTGAACAACATAAGATATTGTTTCACTGTGATAGGATGTTTAATGTCCGTGGTGAGTTAGGATGGAACTGATAGCATAATCAGAGGCATCTATATCAATATCAAATTGTTGTTGCATGTATGGAAATATGAGGATTGGTGTAGAATAGAGGCAATGTTTCAAATCCTTCTATTCTTTCCATTGTGATTAATATCATGAAAACTTGGCTTTAGCCCCCCCCTTGGTCACTTGAATTAAGGGCCAAGAAATATGAGAAAACCCCAACAAGAACCTACAGTAGAAGTTGGCGAGACCCAAGAAGCTATAGAGCTCTATCAGAGCCATTGGGGATGGACAACCATGAATGCCTTGGATCTTGGTTGGGTCCACATTAACCCCATGTTCATCCACAATGTATCCTAAGTATTGGATTCTCTACATGTTGAATCATACTTTATCCATATTGTTGGATAACTTGTGCTACCGTAGGGTGCGCATGACCTATTTAATGCTTTTCAAGTGCTCTTCCTAGGTCCAACTAAATATGAGGATGTTATCCAAATAGACAACTAGAAATGAGTTTGTGAACAGTCGCAAGATATCATCGATAATCCTCATGAATCTTGTTGGAGCATTAGTAAAGAAAAAAGGCATGACCAACCACTGAAAGAGGCCCTCTTTATATTTTAAGGTTATATTCCACACATAAGTTAGTTCTATAGGAACCTAGTGATACCCTGACTTCACATCAATATTACCAAAGAACTTGACACCCTTAAGTTGATCAGAAAGATCGTTAATTCAAGGGATTTTGTATTAGTTCTTGATAATGATTTTGTTCAGGGATCTATAATCAATACATAGCCACCATATCCCATCCTTCTTCTGCACTAACACAATTGGGTCAGCAAAAGGTGAGGAGCTCAGTCGAATGTGGCCATTTTGGACGAGATCATGAATTTGAATTCATTTCCTCATTCTCCAGAAGGGAGTGTCTGTATATTATACCACTGGGTAATGGGGCACCAAGTATCAAATAAATGGGATGTTTTAGTAACAATGCAGAGACAACCATATAGGTGAAGCAAAGAGGTCTTTGTGCTTCTTTATAATATTGTCCACCTACTTTTTTTGTGTAGAGAGACCTTGTGTTGAATCTATGGTGGTTGCAAAGATCTTTCAATCATCTTTGGATTGAACCATGACGAGGACAAAATTAGCAGTTTGAGATATTATCTTTCAAAACAAGTTTTCCTAGATCAATGAAATTACAATAGTTAGAACTACCTCTAATACCTTGTAGGAATAACCTACCAAAGTGATAATGACACTACGAGATCAAGACTCATAAATAGAATGATGTTTCCATATATAAGGTTGTCCTAAAAGGACACCACCAACTTCGAGTGGGGAAACATCACACAATACCTCATCTTTAAAGGGCTTGATTCCATAGGAAATAATACACTTTTGGATAATGCAAAGGTATCATCCCTAGTTCAACCAACTGATGGTGTATGGTTAGGTGTGTGGCATCATCAACAAATTCAATCTCTTGATGACCTCGGCTGAGATCGGGTTTTTCTAGCTCCTTCTATCAACAATGAAATGTAGTGGGGTCTCTTTCACATACATCTGTGAATGGAAGAGGGTCTCCCCTTCCTCAAGATCCCTTGACTTGTCTAGTTGGATCTTTACAATTGCACTGGCAACACTAGATTTTACATTGATGATTTTCTTTCCCTTATCATGTTCCAAATTATATTTTGAGTCAGGGTATGACTCTTTTTCTTTAGGCTCGACCAACAATGACTATTTTGAGCAGCATTCATTAGTGTTGTGTCAAGGTATTTTGTGGAACTCACACCAATTTCTAGTATTCTTTGTCGACTTCCCGATACCCTTTTTTTTTGTATCTTGGAATGGTTGTCTTGAGGTTATCCTTCCTTTCTATATCCCTTGTTTTATGAGTTAGGGTCACATTTACCATGCTTTGTTGTTGCATAGTTTCATATACCTGAACTCCTTCTTGTTTTGCTGCTTAAATTTCTACTCGATTTTGACAAGGCATCGATAAGAGGCTCCTAGTGAGGAGATGTCCAAGAAATCCATCTATGTTTGGATGTACCTATGCATGACACTGAGTACTTCAAAACTAGGTGTCTCTCGAAGTTTTTGATACCTATCTTTGAGCACAAGGTATGTAATATGTTCGTGTAATCCAACACCATCTGGTCTCTTTCCTGATGTAGAGTCATCCATATCATGTACTAGTCATCATAGTTTCCAACAAGGTAGAATTCCTCCTTAAGGGAATCAATACATACCACCCAATTGTATTCGGTCCAGAATGTCATACATGCATCTTCATTATGTCTCTCCTAGTAACATTCCCACCAATATTTAACATGGGGTAGGTATTTAAGGAGATCAAAGGTGATATTTTAGGTGTAGTAAAATTTTTGAATATAGTAATACCCCTCTAACATATTCATCCATTTCTCTAAAGAATCTGCATCTCTATGGCCTTCAAATAAAGGGTCATAAAAGTTAACTTTTACCTTGAAGGGTGGAACACCTTTGAAATGGTTACATGTTGAAGGTTCCTCTCTTATCATGGACAACCATTGAAGGGTCTGGGTGAAGTTGTCCATCATCTTGTTTCGTTGTCACACAAGGGATTCCTCAAGAAACATATTGAAAGGATCTCCTACTATGTCATCTCTCTTTTCTTCCTCCATGGGAGGTTTCTTGGGTCGGTGAGAGAGGTCATCCCCAAGTGAAACTAGCCCGAGGCCCAACTCTATATACCCTGACCTCATCAGGGACATGCATTGTGAAATAACAAGGAACATATTGATACACTACCACTGATTTGGGTTATATTGAGAATGAAATGAGACACACAGAAAAATATAGCAGAGAGTACAACAATACAGTGAAACCCAACTTCTATTATTGAATAAAATAGTAGAATATTGTAGAACACAAATTGGTTGGGATGGTGGTAGCTTATCTTCGAAGAGAAAGATATTTTGACTACAACCATTCACCAAAAATATCAGACAATGGGCTACAAGAGTGGCCTTTTAACATAAATCAAGAACCATGAAGGTCCAAAACCATAACCCTAGGAGGTGAAAAACCAAAAGGTTGTGGGCCTTGAGGTGGCTATTTGATGTGTCGAAAAGTTTTAATTGAAAAGTACAATTATTGGCAGGGTCTGGGATGCCATGACAACTCTAGGCCCCTGAATGGATAAAAAACAACATTTAGGGCCTCAAAATGGCCCATGGAGTTCAGGACTTGAAAATCATAACAAAAATGACCAAGATGGAGAATCTTGATGTTTAGTGGAAGAGGTGGGTGGCCATTAATATCCACCTAGATCACTAGTATGAACAAATTCACACATAATACATAACCATTCACACATGTGTGGATGTTTTCATACCCTAATCCTTGCTTAGTTATTTACTTCTTACATTGACTTCTTTTCATTGGAAATGTGGATTCAAGTGGTAAAAACTAATGTAACAATGCCAATAACTCATCTACACTCTCATTTCTCCAACTATGCACCAGTTACAAGTTATGAATTTGAAGGATTATTGTCAAATGAATTAACTTGCAAGTGTCATAAATAGGTTTTAAGGCATCCTCCATCAACTTGTTCCAATAATCATTGAGACCATCATTCAACATTATATCAACTTTTAACCAATTGTCTAAGATT
>ML805188.1:204060-231002 GCA_009831015.1 Picea engelmannii | reverse complement strand
GAAAAGTCATGACATCCTTGAATATGAATTTCTCTTGGTTGTATCAAGAAGTAAAATAAATTCATTGTCATAATGTCCCTTATATTATAGGGATTTTGTGCAATGGTATTGTGGTTGTATTGGTGAGAAATGTCTCAACCCAAATGTTTTTGAACTTCGACAAGTGCGAGTTAAGGATTCTCTTTCTCCTTTCTTTTTATTTTTTTTTGTAGATGCTCATAAAGTCTTCTTTGGTTGAAAAGGTTGTACTTAATAAGTGGCTTAGAAACAAGGGTCTATGCCATCAATGGTTTCCTCGTAGTGGCAACTAAGAGTCAAAAAAATATAAATAAGTGGCAATAAGGTTGCGGAACAACATAACATACCTCGCAATAAGGTTTTGGCCCCACATAACATACCTCTGGTAGTGAATCTTGGTGGTAGCTAATGTCATTTGTCCTTTTTATTTATGATTTCTAGGAAAGTCTCAAAATTTTATATTATATCCTAATGTCAATTAATATGGTTTCATTTTGCTCATGGGTATCCTTGAAGCATGCATTTTAGTATGGCATATATATATATATATATATATATATATATGAAACAATCAATTAGGATTATAACCACATTTTGTAATTGTTTTTCAAGTTTAATAACTTACAATTTCAAACAACTATGTTTTTTTTTGTTTTTTTTTGAAATATGTGTTAATGATTACTTATTGAAATGGTATTATGTAAAATAGGAGCTCTTCCTTGAAGTCTCATCCTCTAATAAAGTAGTAACAAAAGGATAATACGAAGACGTGGACATCTATGGAATTTTAAGGAAAATATGTTATAATTTCCAAATAAAAGGTTGTGTGATAAATTATAAGAAAGAAATTTCGATTATTAGATACAAGGCAAGGTTGGTGGCTAAAAGATTTGCAAAAAAAATGTTCAATTTGAAGAAAGTTTTGCATATGTAGCTATGATTAATAACAGTCTGAGTGGGCCTAATGGTTAAGAACATGTGTTTCCTCTTAAGAGGTCACGGGTTCAAATCCAGAGGGGGTAGGGTATGTATACCTTCATAGACTTTACCAGTCAAATCGCTGGGCGGAGGGGGGTCCCTTGTCCCACAAACAAGGGGATCTCATACACCAATTTGGTGTGTTGGCTTGGCCGTGACCTTAAAAATATATTATTATTATTATAATATAATCATATTTTTGTGAACTGTAGCAACTCATTTTAACTTAGATAAAAAAAAGAACAAGCATACTTACAAAACATAAAACATACATATATTCCTTAATATGTGTGTAATGTACCTCCATTTAATCTTTCCTAGGATTTTATTGAGCATAAACTCTTTATAATTGAAGATGGGGCAAGTAGAAAACAAAAACCATCTATTCAACCCTTCAATTGCATATGTTCAGAGGGTGGATTGTAAACCATTATTACACAATACAAATCAAAGGGTATGAATTAAACATAATAACAAAGAGTCAGAGCTAACCTTTGCTACAATCAATACTCCTCAATTGTATACATCATAAGCTGAATAAAAAAACCCAAAACTACCCAATTAAATGATGCAATGTTTTTATTGAAATTTAAAACCCACCAAGATGCTTGTATTCCATTAACCCAACAGTAATGTACCATAAAACTACATCATGTGAAGATCAATTTGCGGAAAAACTTTTGAATTTACATACTCAACGACACTATGTATTGAAACAAATCTTCTTGATATTCTTAGTTCTTGCCTCATCCACTTGGTACTGTTCAAGAACCCAACATGCATGTAGGTCCTTTGAAGCAGTTCTTCCATGGAGTTAGAGACTTCCAAATTAGAGAACTTTTTAGGTGAAAAAATGGGTCTCAAAACAAAATATGGGATATCAACATCAACTTTAAGAGAACCAATAAGATTCAAGATGATTATGTCAACGATAAGGGTAAATAGTTTTGGAGGGAAAGAAAAAACGTGTTTTTTTATCATATTTTAAACTTATCTCTATATATGTTTACTGAAATTTCAAGTGTAGGTACCTTTTGGATGCAGAATTAATTTTTTCATCCAACAAATGCCTACACTTGAAATTTGAGTAAACGTATAAGGGGATACGTCGAAAACTTGATTAAAAAATAGTTTTATTTCTTTCTCTTTGAAAAACATAACTCTTATTTTTTTTTCTTAGAAGATCCATTTTAGACTTAAAAAATTCTCAAATATTCTATAGTTAACAAAATTGTTGGCAATTCCTATTAAAATATTCTTCATAACTCAACCCTTATAAAACACCTACTCTGTTTATTTTCATTAATTTGAGGTTATCACAAATACCAATGAAAATAAAACGCCCAAAAGGATAAATTTTATAACTCCAAGCTTCCATAGTGAAATTTTTTTATAACTCCAAACTTCCATATTGAAAAAATACACATTTGAACTAGTCAATTAATGACCATATGTTATGTAAGAAACCTCATGATTGTAGTATGCACACTTATTTAATCCTATAAGGATTTTTTCTCAATGTGTGGCATAATTTAGTTGACATTTACATTATAAAGGCCACATCCATTAGCCTTATGTTAGATTATATTTATCAATCAAATCCTTTGCCACAACTAGAATAGCTGCAAACAATTATGGGACGTGACTATTGGACTGGAGTTAACATAATGGATGTATGGAAGTGGTATATAGGATCCCTTATAGGGTTAACAACATTACTTCTAAAGATAGGAGGATTTTACAAGACATGGAAACTTTTGACTTGTAACCGACTTGGCTATATAACCATATGAATTTCAAGGAAGAAATTGAACTATTAAAATAGATAAAAATAAGATAATAAGACACATACATTAGCTAGCAAAACACATTGGAAAATAAATTGGACATACCTTAAAATATAAAGTAGTAATTGAAGGGGAATTCTTCTTCGATGCCTCTAATGCTAAATTAGCACTCCAGCTTTTGAGATTCTAATGCTAAATTAGCACTCCATCTTTTGAGAAGGAAACCATATATATGCAACATTACCCTCACCTCAAGCAAGATCATAGCCATGACCATGCCCACTAGCTCATGAGAAAATAACGGGTAAGGCAAATGAATCATGCCCACTAGTTCATGAGAAAATGATGGGCAAGGCAAAATAATCTTCTTTGTGTTTTTTTAATGTCATTTTGGTTGGGTTTTTTTATATAGTAATATAAATACACTATATTATATATAAGTATATCTATAAGTGTGTCATATATAAGTTATTTATATTGTAGTTATAATTATATATAATATATTTAATTATATTTGTATTAATTACAATATGTAAATAGATTATACGGGTTTATATAGTCATATTAATTCATATACTTACTACATTTAAAAGGTTTACTTACCCACGTAGGATGGAATCAACGGGATAAGCTAGTACTTACTCCTTTGGGAATAGATATAGAATTATATTTTGAAGTGGCGTAACTAGCTTTTCAGGATATATTCATTTTGAGTATCACATTGTTGATAACTAATGTAAATACAAATAGATATATATTGTTCGCCTTGTAGTATTACAAATAGATATACATTTTTCAACAATACGAATGTATTGTTGAATCAGGTAATGTATTGTTTTACAAAATACATGGATATGAATGGGGTAGATTTATATGTAATACAGGTTGGCCTAATCAAGGGCACACATGTGAATTGAGTGAGAATAGATATATCTAGAGGTTAATGTATTTATTATGAGATAGAAACATTTAATTTGATTATGTGATTGTACTTGAGTTATTCGAAGGAGGTTCTCCTATTTTCTGAGCACTGATTCGGTAACTCGTATATATTATCACTTTTGGTGTTCTTCTTCATACTCACATATTTTGTGTACATTGTGTGAACTCTAGTTTATTATGATATTTTAAGGATATGGTACAAATCCTTTAATATATATATATATATATATATATAGTACATGCAATGTACACAAGATGTGAATGTGGAGCACAACTCCCAAAAACTTAGTTATCAAATTGACAAGCACTGTGACCTCAAAATGAGAACTATATCCCTAAATACCCATATGTTTGGGTAAAAAAAACTAAAATCAATTCCTGAATAAAAAATTGGTGCTCCTAGAATCACCATTTTTTTGGGTTAGAATTACAACATTTTTCCACCATGGTCTTAAATCCTAGTAAAGTTGCAAATATAAACCTAAAAATTAAACCCTGAAAATGAAAAGTGGTGCTCCCAACATCACCCTTTTTTGGGGGGAGTTAAAATTAGAACTTGGTTGAAATCATGGCCTCAACAACCAGTATTGTTCTAAAAAACCCTAAAATCGACCCCCAAAATGAAAAATGGTGCTAGCCATATAACCCCCTTTTCTTCAAAGTTAACATTACAACTACTTTGAAACTACAGCCTTAACAACTGATATCATTCTGAATTAAAACCATGAAGTCAACCTATGAATCGAAACTAGTGTTACAAGTAGCACATTTGTTTTTGTTTTTTCTGGGGCTTAAAATTGCAACATTTTTTAGATCATGGCCTAAAAAACTAACTATATTGCAAAGGGGGGGGGGGGGGGGGNGGGGGGGGGGGGTATGTGGGGAGAGGGATGATTCCAAGGAATCACCCCAGGCCACCCACCCACCCTCCACATCTTTATAGATCATTGTTATGAAGAAATTCTCATATGGCTATGGGTTAACGCCACAACAGAGAAAGGACATTTAACGAGTGAACTCAATCATATAATTGCAATCAAGAAATATTATAACTAAATTAACTAACTAATAGTAAGGAAGAGAGAATCATACCATGTTCCCAAAATTCGATGACAATCCCATGGTTGAAATATTTTGTTTCAGTGCTCCTTTCCAATAATCCCTTTGATTACCTGCAAACACTCAAGTTGACACTACAAAGGGGGTAGTTACAAGATAACTAACTATTATGAAATAATTGAAAGTAAACAAATTAGTGTTCTAAGAATTTTAATTCTTAAACATAAACATCATACATTAAAACAAAACAATTTACATGAAAGAGGCCTCTTTGTTAATGAACAACAAGACAAAGGTAGTTACCACCTGTATCTATTATGACACTGCTCTGAAACCAGACTTCAAGTCCCTCCACCCAAGCCACTGACCATATATAATACCTCCAAATCCAATGCTCTTGCAAGTCCAAAGAAGATGAATGGAATCTTCTTGACAAGAAATGAGGAGCAAGGAAGGATGGAAACAATGGTTTCTAGGTCTAAGGGAATAAATCAATAGCAAGGGAAAAGGGGCTTGTAGACAGGGAAAGAAAATTCCATCATTATGATGCTTCAAGTATGATTGTCCTATCCTCTATCCTAAGGCTCATTTTATACCCTCTCCAAGTGGTTGGAGTGGTTACAAACAATTATATATGGTAAATAAGGGGTTAGGAACCAGAGGAAACTGTAAACATTATTGGAGATACTTCACACACACCTAGGATTTATTTTTCCTAAGGTTTTCCCTATGTTTATTAGTCATTATTCAGTCTCCTATATTTTAGGGAGAATATTCCTCTAGGAGAATATTCTCTTTAGTTCACACTTTAGTTTGATTAGTTAAGTGGAGTCTAGATGCCACATTGGTATTATCATCATGCAACATTAGGATCATCACCAACTAATGTGCATTGTCCTTGGGATCATCACCAGACTAGTGCATTACTCATGATTCCTTTATCTTTTCCTCACTTCACTCTACTTCATTTAGTTAACTGAAGATTGATAGACTAGTTAACTCAGACTAGGTGGCAATTCACTCTCGTAACCACCCGAGAGACTAGACTAGGTGGCACTTTACTCCCGTAACGGCTGGTGTGTGTCCAGATCACTATATACCACCACTATGGCACATTGGATTCTCCTCTAGTGTGCATTGGTTGAGTATAAAAAGTATATCATGTGTAAATTATCATTCATTCATTTGGTTAATGAGAATTCTTCCATTCTTTCTCTCCTACTTCTCTTTTCTTCTATTTTCTAAGCAACTGTGTATGTCAATTCCCAACTAGATCTATTTTGTGCGGGGTCAACACATTTACATGGTATCAGAGCCAACAAAATTCTAGGGAATAGACACACCAAATTATTTTTGCAGGTACCGAAGATTGAAGACAACAGAAAAATGGAATTTCCAAAATAATTCATTCTTACACTTATAACTTCTTTGCATGGAAGGAGAAGATGATAATGCATATTCAAATAAAAGGATCATATAGGTTAGCCATGAACACAAAGGAAAAACCAACATCAACCATAGAAAAATCCAAGTATCTAAATCGAATGGATGAAGCGTTCAGAAAAATTTGCAGTCTCATTTATCTTGAACTCCTCTTTCACATATCCTCTTGTAAAACCCCCAATGAACCCTAGACCACCGTGGAAGGGACATTTTACAAATAGGATGAGATGAGGGGACACATGCTTGAGTTGGAATTTCTCACATTGGATCCAAAAATCTTCGACAACCTCCAATATTTCTTTACCAAATATAAGGATTTGTTTTCGTAACTCAAGGCTTGTAGGGTTGATAAATATAAGGAAGAGAAACAAATGGCTCTCACAATTCTCTCCAAACTTCATCTAGAATACTCAGTGTTTGTATCCACATTTCATTCAATTAGATTTTCCTTTGGAGCCACCTGGAAGATTCCCATTGTTGAGGAATTTATCGAGTCTCTGACACAAGAGAAGAACAATCTCATCAACATGGGAAAAATCAAAGGCCCAAAGGTGCATGCACTTACTGTGCAAGATGGCAGTGGTCATCAATATCATAAATCTAAAGACAAAGACAAAAGGAAAGCACATGCAAATCCGAAGAAGGTGTTGGTCCTGAGATTAAACTTAAGGCTCAAAGAGTAACGTTAGGCATCATGAAAGTTTAAAGAGAATGTTTTTAAAGAGTTTTTTTCTACCTTTAGTTATATGAGAAAAGATCCTTAAATGAAATTAACAATATGGCAGTACAGAGGATGTATTTTGTGTCTGAGTAAAAAATGCAATATCGAATGGTGTGAGAGAAAATTACAAAACTGTTAGAAAAAGCAAGGCATCAATTGCTGAAGAGTCTTACCTTGTTGCGGTGGAAGAAAAATAGATAGTGCACCCTTGAACAAAGTATAAAGTACAATAATTCACACATCTTGCAGTTCTTGTTTTACTCACAGTAAATACAGAGGAAAAACTGTTCACTTAACAAATTACTGATATAATATGATTACAATAGTTGTGATACTAAATTGCAATCAAGAATTTATCAAGGAATTGCATAAAGAAATGTTGAACTGTGAAAATACAGAAGAAACACATAACCTAAATTGAACAAAATTTGGAATCTATGTATTCACTTGTATTAATACTCAAAAGGAGAGTTTTCTCTATTACATCTGGCAAGAAGCAGCCTCTAATAAATCTTGAATCTACGTATTTATATAAAACTGTCACAACTGAAAACGGTTGGACTTTGTTGAGGAAAAGATATGGAATGATCTTACTCGAGCATTTTCAGACTTTGCTTGGCTAAAGAAAAGTAGACGGGAATATCACCCTATGTTTATAGCCAACAAAAATAACATCCTAACTCACAAGTATTAATTACGAGTGCTTAGGCTAGTCTTTTATCAATAAAAAGCTTGCTAGAAATTTACTTTTAATGCAATTTTCTGAACATATCAGTTGTTGAAATAAATGTAAAGATAGAAGTAAAGTCACCAAGATGATAATCAAGACAGATGAGACATAAAGAAATCCTTTATTTCATTCAAATTCACGAAAGACTCAATTTCTTTACAAAATCTCTTGTAGAAATTTTGGACCAAAGTCAAACTTAGACATCCCCAATGGAACATACAAAAGGACCTTTGAAAGAAAACCAAAACTGAACTTTAAAAGCTAGATCATCTTGCTACAGATTGCTACCCACTTGACTCTGCACAATAGCCTTTGTCAGTCATGAAAATTAATTCATAAACAGACAACTCTACACAGACTATCAAAGATAGATCAACACCTCTAAAAAACAAGTGTATGAATGATGTGATTCAACCATGAATATTGTTGTCTACAATAAGACCCTGCTGTCATTAAAGAGAATTAGGCTTGTGATGAATAAATGAAGGAATGAAAACTGAACTATCTCAGCATAAACTCAAAGAGCAAACCTTAGTATGCTTCTGCTTCTATTCTCCTCTTGTTCCTCCCTTTCCCTTTTCTTTTAAACAAATTAGAATTGGTTGAAGTAGTTGAACCAACTCATTAGTTAAGTTAATAAAAAGACCCAACCAACTTTAGTTATGGAGAAAAGTAATAATCATAATAAGGGTTATAAATAAATAATAACTAGTAGGTGGGACCCCTTGTGACTCCCTTTAGCTCATAACAATCATAACATAACTATTTAGTTAAGAAAAACACACCTCCTTGTCACTCCCATCCACATATTCACATTTGACAATTTAGCTCATGTTAATTGAAATTATTTTCAAGAATATTACTCATATATCCAAAATAAAACATGCTGTCCAAAAATTCCTGAAGTCAACTGTCATCAACAATAGATAAAATAAAAACTCAAAAGCCATATTTCCCACTCTGAGATGCAATCTTTCCTTGATTGCCGCTGTCACCCTTCGATTTTCCTGAATTTGTCTTTGGATGCGCTGAGCCTTTAGGCCTAATCTCATTGATCACGTGGGAACAATCGTCCCTAAAATGCATTCGGGAAGACATGGATTTGTCAGAGCCATTGGAGGGTGAGGAAGGGGAAACAACGACTTTTCCTTTCTCAAGGGCATGGTGGGCCTCGGTTTTCAACCTTTTGCTATCATGAGAGGACTGCACTGGTGAGTGGGGGTAAACTTGGACAACTAGGTTAATAGGAGGAGGAGTAGGTAGGGATAAATTAGGCTAGCCACGATGTTGGGAGACTGTTAGGTGGACAATCTCTTTCCATCCATCATTTTTAGGGACCTCAGGTTGCAATGAGATGTGAGGAGGCACAAGGATACCAGGGGCTTGTGGAACTTGGAAAGGAGGCCTTTCGGGCCTGGGTTGGACCACTCCTTGCCCAATCTAATTGAAACATACGGCCTGAAACAACTGTCCAAGCTCTTGTGAGTCATCATCAAAATGTATGGAGAACCTTGGCCTTCTTGGGCCTCTGTTCCAATTACCTCTCCCTCTATTTCCTCGACCATGTCTACCTCGGCTGAAAAAACTCATTCCTGCATGCATGATTGATTATCAAATAGTCTTTTAAATAACCATACATGACAACTCTTAAAAATATGAAATGAATTTGGCTCAACATGTATCAGACTCATGCAATCCAATCCATACAAATTGTTTTAATGTTTATCAATGAGCGGGGGGTGAATAAAGGGACTTGGGATATATGAGGGGTTTGTATTGAGAAAAACATGATATAATGAGGGGGGGAAATACGATTACTACTCAAAGACAACAACAATCAACTACAAACCAAAGAAAACAACATTGTATTCAACCAAGACACTGCTACTGCCAAACTACTTCAAAACATAATTTTTCTTGACTATAATCAATTTTAGAACATTGAGTGAAAAATTAATGTGGGGGGCGATGGGGTTGTAATTAGCGAAAAATGAAATAATGGTGGGGAATGAGAGTATGTATTGTTCACAAAATTAATCAAGTAATCCATATAGTCATTCTGTTAAAAGGAGATACACCAACCAAATGATCATAACAATCACTTTGTATTAGTTAGTTCACTATTCATAGTCGAATATCTACCACAGTGCCATCAACAAGACAATATGCATTCCACAACAATCTGTAAGGGAGTTTTGTTCCTTTTATTTATCCAATTTGCATCTTATAAAAATTCTCAAATGTATAATAGTAACCATTTCCACTCTGTTAACCATCAGAATCAACCACTGCCCACACATTTCTTCAACCATCAAATACACCCAAAGTCGTGTTTCAAAATTGCAATGAAGTTATACTGTCACTGCAATCAGGCTTGTCATTTAAAATGCATGACATTCTTTAAACATACATAATGGCAGTCAGCCCAATAATCCAGATTTAAATGTAAAACCTTGACTCATCATTTAAACAAGCAGACAACAACCACCATTCCAACACATGCTATGCACAAAATAATTCAATCATGCAAGTGTAATTCTGTCACTGTACAAGACCAATTCAATGTGGCTCTAAATAATAAAAATGTTGGGCTATCCATCCAACACAATGAGGTATCAACAACATGCCCGACTTCATAATACCATAATCTAATTGCAACAAGTCATGCTTAAAACTCTGTGACCATCTTTGAGTGCGCAACCCAAAATTATCCATATCATACACAACGGGAAGCCACCCAAAACACCACAATGCGACATTCCCATTTTACAATTCTAAACACACAGTCACAATATTAACTTAAGAAATCGTGTTGAGCTATCAATCTAATACAATATTGCTTTAAATTAATCAAACTGCAATCAACCATGCTGTGTAAAAATCAGTCTCATCCCTAATGATGCAATCAAATAATCATAACGCATACAATGGATGGATTTGATACAGTCATCCCAGTTGCAATAACCATTTCGCCCCACCCACCCAAAAAAAAAAAAAAACTCATAGTTACAATGACCATTTATTTGTGGTGTAGGAACAACACACACACAAATGCAGTATGCACGAGCATCATTAAGAAATTGTAACCAATGCCAAGTTAAACATCCAAATAATCCTTAGTGCAAAAAGACAGTGATTGTGTATCAACCAATCAACCAATTCAATGTTGAGCCTATGCTTGGAATGTTGCAACAATCAACAACCAACCTAACATGTTATGGCAACCACACATACCTATGCATTGACATGAAGCGAGGCTATGACCTTCTCAATTTAAACAATACTAGGTTATGAAAGACAAGGAGAGTGACTGCGTATTTTGAATTGTCCAATTAACATTGCAGGGTTTATCCATTGTAATAACACAGGGAATGACTAGATACAAAAACCAACACGATTGTCACATGACCAATTGGGCAAGCCTGTACTCAATTTAGTCGACAATATACAACCATCCAACAATAACCAAGTAGTAAACCCAACAGACCATGCCGATATTCTCTATCAACCCTCAGACCAATATAGTTAAGGGTTTGCTCGGTGACCAACATAGGGAAATCTAGAGCTAACTCCTTTGAATGGTGAAAACCTTCGAGACCAACAATGCATACATAGAGAGAACCACAACTTATTCGTGGACATGTAACAAATCTCGTGACAAGAGGGCTATAATAGAGGAGTGAGGCTCCAATTTGGCCTGGTAATGATACTTAACACACGTAGGGTATAACCCTCGTGGCTCTCTAGTCAACAAACCACAACGCTAAAGTGAAGACAAGTCTGAGAAAGAACAAAATAACCCACTGCGCGACCTTTAGTGGTGAAAGAAAACCAACGCTCAAGTAAATAAATGCAGTGATATAGAGTGCTCCCAACCATTAAAACCCATAAAAGCCAAAGACTTGATATAGCGATATGAATGTGTGAGGATAACCAACCACCCAAGACCAAACAAAAACCCTCCACTAAACCAACAAGGATAACAAAGAGCCCTTATGGTTGCTAGCACCCAAGATGACCAATAACACTATGACTTCAACCTTATTGCAGAGAAAACCATCAAGGCTTCATTCCAAAATCACAATTCTACACAGTTGCAATACTTAAAGAAAAAACAAACCAATACACATGAGCCAATAATCATTTCATAACCAGAGCAAACTCATGAATGGCCAAAAAAAGACATACCTATAATCCAAGCACCTTAAAACGCGAGTTGGACGAGCGGTTCCTTCCTACTTGAAGATCGGAGCATAACCACAACAACAAGGTTGAAAAATAGCCTGACTAGGGTGGCGGCCAACGAAAGGAGTAAGGGTGATGTGTAGTAAATGCATGACGCCTCCACCCACATTCAATTAATTCAATAATACACGCCATCCATTAATCTATCAACAATTCATTTAAACCATGCATTGGAAATTGCATCTATTACTTGTCAAATGCGCTACCCACATCATACCTTCCATTTCCAACTGACCATATTACATATCAACTATATAATCCAATTAAGTGACCATGTATCGAACCATCACCAATAGTGTGATCCATATCAACTTATGCCATAACATAATCACCATGCATATCAACTATATAACTCAAGAACGAAATCACATAGCTATTAACTTAGTAGCTAGGATAACAACAATCCATTAAAAATCGATGCATGTAGTATAGTATATAGCATAGTTTAAATTCTTCCCTTTTCATTTATTTCCAATTGCTTGTCTATATTATTTGCTAACATGTTTATTGTGCAAGCCTCCTAGCAATAGATCCCAATAATTGATAGCAGTGATAACAAGGATAACATAGGCCGTTGTAAAATAAACTTGAACCTAGAGTAACAGAAAACACAGAGCATGCCTTCTTAATCATCAATAGACCAAGATCATAACACCATGTAAGCAGTTTTGAACAGTAGAAAAACATCAAATAAGCACTAGACCTGATCTCCAATCTACAAGGGGGTCCCACCTACTAGTATTATTTAGCTTTAATAATAATAGGCTTTAGCAACACTTTGCGGGCAAAACTCCGTTGTGATTTTAATCGTCAACAAACTTCTTATAATAAAAATAGAAAATATTTGAAATAGGACAACAGTGTGTAGAATATGATGAACTTCGTTGGTATTCCCCTCCATCTCTTTGTTTGCTGGCAGAAACACTTCCTTTCCTCATTCCTTTAGGCCGGGCACACCTGTCGTCTGGTCTTCTTAATAATTCAACATAATATATTAGTCGTTGTATTTTATTGCCATCTATCCCTCCACCTATGTTTAGTAATGCAATGACATTTTCTTACCTTCTCACAATTGTGCTTTCTTTTCCATGCTCAATCCATTGGTTGCATCTATATAAAAATTCCACCACTAACTTTGATGGCGCAATTGTTTCATTTACCTTGAAAGTGTATAATTTCCTTTCTACTTGAGGTAGCCTTTCTTAGATTCTTTTCACCTCTTGAGCTAAGGCTTGGAATTGTGAACTTGGGTTCACTAGCCATTTATTTATTTTAAGAAGGTCAATCTGGCTCATTTCTTGGATGGTTTTCAGAGTTTCCTCTTTTCTCTTTCTAGAGTTTTACTGGTTCATTTCGATATCGATTTGACCCAGGTCCTATGCAATACTGCTTCCCTCAAAATCAATCAGTCTCTTTCCTAATGACGATAACACTTATTGGAAAGCGTCCTTTACTTCCCTAGATAATCTCTTTCTCTCTGCCAAATTTGTTTCCCACACCTTTAGGGCCATATCACCTCTTATTTGTTTAGAAGGGGAAAGCCGAGGAAAATTAGAGATACTATCTTTCTGTGCCAATACGATGGCTTCTTGAAATTTATCTTGAGCTAAGTGAGATTCTCTTTCCTTGATATAGACCTCCTTCAGAGCAAGGTCTATTCCCTGATAGCACTTCTAGATGGCATCAATCTTCATAAAAAGATCCTGCTGAACTATTTCAGTTTTGCATTTATTTCCAATGCTTGAATTTGTAAGGTCAGAATGTCTATCGAGGCACCTTCGGTCACCTTCAACCTATCTTCCTATTGTCTTATAAATTCATCACATTGCGTGATTAGACCCTGGTTGGCTTGTGAATTTTGATGGAGCTCCTCGAGGTTATCCTGCAGCTATTGGATTTGATGCCGATCATGAGATCTGACTTGGTCAAAGTATTGGCTCATATTATTCCTTACAGTATGTTCCATGGCCAATAATTGATCTTGCAACTACCCCACCAACAAGATTTTATGTTTTAGTTTCTCTACCAAATTATCCACAGAGCATTGATTTGCAGTGGGAAAGTCTCCCAATGAACCTGCAAATTCCTTCACGAATTCTGAATCATCACAATCATTTTCGTCATACAACATCCTCTGCCTTTTGGTTATTACTCTGTCCTTCTGGTGTGATTCTCTTTTGACGATGGCCCTCTGTTTCTTTCTAAAGAAGAAATCCTAAGGGGGCATCTCTTTGGACGATATTGGGGTAAGATCACTCACAAAAATGATTTCGGAACTAGGATTTCCGAAGCTATACTATAGAGGTGTCAATGATGTAATATGAGTACTGATCTATGTAGACTCTTGTTTCTCTACTGTATTGGTAGTTGGTGTGGTTGGTGTCAAAGGAGATGCATAATGTCCTTGCTTTAGGTAATATTTGAGGTGAGTCAGTGCCTAGGGATTTAGCAGCCCTGACAATGAGACTTCTAACTCTTGTGCCAAAACCTAGGAGCTCTTTGGGGTTTCCTCAATATTATGTTTACCAGAGTACCCAGGTTCAAAACCTGGAGGCATAGATTCATGTGTAGGAGGATCGACTATCGACTCTCCTTGTAGTATTTTTGGCAAATTGTTTCTCTTGTGTCTTTGGAAACTAAGGAAACTATCTTGTTGATCTGGGGACAGGGTTTTGAATCTATCTTGTACCTCCTCATAAGACCCATCTCCCCTGAATATGTCGTCATATGGGGAGTTTTCATGCACATATCTTTTCATGTTGAATTGGGCTAGGTGGTTCTCCACAATTTTGTGTGGGTTGTGCCTTTTGAATTCGATCTCAACCAATTTGACATCTTCTAAGGATGCAACCTCCACTTTGGAGTGATCAAAATCCAATCGTGAAAACATGCCAACCTGGATAGGGAAAGTTGGCCATACTTTTTTCTAGGTTGCCTTCAGCTCTTTGTTCATGCCTCTCATTACCGTATGGTAAGCTACTTCCCTACACACCAGCCCGTCTGGTAAAAATCGCGGGAGAGAATGGGGAGGAAATAAGCATTCAAAAACCATGATATAAGATAAGTTTTCTTCAATGAACCAATATGTTAGTTTGCCCAGATTTCCCATAATCCTGTTTGAAATCTGAGGAGGTGGACGACCATAAAGGGCTACATGAACATAAACTACTACATGGTTACATATTTCGTAAAATAAATCTTTGGCTTTGTCCTCCCACAACTTGGAATGATATAAGTAAATGGGTTCCGCATTGGTTGGGGTCCAACTCCAATTCATGAGTGGGAAAGGAGTCATGAAATAGATTACATCCATGACATACGTAGACATATAGAAAGGGACAGGCTACCCCTTTGATTTCTCCATTTTGTATTTAGTAATTTCTTTGGCCAAGTTTTCTGACAACATTTTGGCCCCATTAAAAGTGTATCCCTCGGCCACCTTGTGCATGATAGATACCCATTCCACCGAAATATGAGTAGGAATCTTATTCCTGAACAATCTAAATATCATCATGGCTACATAAATCAAGTGAACATCCAACGATGTTGTGGCATATATACCATGAGCATCAGCCCTGAACTTCTCTGGGTGTCCCCACCAAGACTTGATTATATCGGGATAACTCTTTTCGTATTGTATGCATTCCTTTTTCTCAAAATCCAACATAAATATAACATTGTAATTATACTTAGGATTGGGATATAGCTTATACATTACTTAGAGGTGTTCTGTCCAGAAAAGAACCAATGAAAACCTTCTAGTGGTTGATGATGCTCCTAGTTTGAACGTCGATGTTTTCCAAGGCCCAGTTTATCATATCATTATACGACATGAGTCTCGGCCGCACAACTATCCTATGTAGATCTGACTATGATATATTTATGAGTTTAGCTTGATGAGTATCATCTTCTTCATCACCAGAATATTTTAGACAATTTATGATCTCATGTTCCAGAACCTCGGACACGTGTGTCCAAGATTTAACAGAGTCTATGGCTCACAGCGTAGCTTCTGACAGAACGTCAACATTTGGATTTGAGCCCTCACCATTCAGATCAGGCTTCTTCATCATCTTTCCTAGTGCCATAATATCAAGATAACATAATGAGGTTACCTATTGCAGAGGAATTGTGTGAGCTTCTTAATCAGATAAAACTCGCTACTTTGCGGAGGGTGAAAATGAGTTCAAAATCGAAGTGTTTCTATTCACATCAGATGCATTGATTCTAGTATATCTTTACTGACGAAAAATTTATTAACTTTAATGGAAAATTCTACCTAGCGATCTGCAATCTGCATTTGAATCATTATCATTAATTAGTCATAAATGCCATTAATATTCAATTGTCCATGTTCGAGAGTTTTATATGAGACAGAGTGAGAATTTCCCAAATCCTGAATTTGCGAAGGTTAATCCCTAGATAATCACTTTTAAAACATTAATTAATCATGTTTAAAAAGGGTGTGTTAACTTCAACTGTTTCGGGGGTTCAGACTTTGGGAACTTTAAATGTAGCTCGAGGGGAAATCCCCGAAACCTAAAATTGCGAAGTGATTAATTATCCAGTAATCGATTTTAAGTCTTAATTAATCATATTCAACTTTAAGTGTTTCGGAAATTTGGACTTCGGATATTTTGGGATACGATAAAGGATAAATGTTTGAACCCCGAAGTGCGAAGTCATTAATTATCTCTTGACCATGATCTAAATAATTAATTAAAGTTAATACATTGGCATTTTTGTGCTTCGGTGATTTGCGAATTAGTTCTTTGTTATATTTCTAAAGGGTCATCTCCCGTAGTGACGTGTCGTAGATGATGTCATTCTAGATGACGTGTCAAGAAAAGTGAGGTGCCACTTGTTACTTAGAATCGTATGAATGTTCAAACGAAATTGTCAGAAATGGGTTCTATGTATCAACTTAGGGAAGACTCAAAAGATACAAGTGTACTACGAATCGTGTCTTTTAAAGTTTTAGGAAAAGTGATGAATGGAAACTTTTGAGTTTCAGGGCTTTTATTGTTAAGACTTATCTAAACGCTCGAAGCACGGAGATCTGGAGTGACTTTTAGTGATTTAACTCTGTAATAATTAGGCGGCTCCAAAACTCTGGAGATATTAGGATCGTTCGATCAAACAAAAAACTTCATCAATGACGGATATCATGCGTGCCTTATTACTAATCAACCAGAAATGAATTTGATTTAAAATTCGAAAGTTGTTTTCTATGTTACCGTTTTGGGAAAAATTATATTTTCATGAGGTGAAGAATATAAAGCTCAAAAGTTCAGAATTGTATGTGTTCCAACATAGGCTCCATCTGGGACCACGTCTCCCTTTGAGACATGGAAGAACAATAGACCAAGTGCCTTTATTGGGTAAACAGAGTCATTATTGTATTGTTGGAAACACTATTTGGGAATTAATCATACCGAGAAAAATTGAACTTCGACCGAATCTCATAAAACCTTCAAAACACACCTAATTATTGATCTCAAGTTAGGCCATTAATAATTTCCCTTTCCTAAAACTGAGTTTGGATTTGCTTAAGATAATCAAAACAACTTTAACTGAAATATCAGACTTTGGTCGACTTCGTTTGCATCAAGGTTAAGTGAATTTAACAATTTATTTAGGGAATCCCTTGTTGGTTTAGAATGTAAATATTACCGGAAAGAGAACTAGATACCAAATTATGTTATATACGTGTATGAAAACCTTACAGATATCATAGATATTGCTTCACTTCCAGCGAGCCTGTTCAGTACCCCGATGAAGTTATCTACATCTCTGATTGAATTTACTTTCACCACTTCAACTCGCATTTTGTTGAGATGAGGGAAATCATTGCATGAATTTACTTCATAATATCTTTTTGGACAAAATGGGGGCAATCGAATTACGAATTTCCTTTCACCATTTGTCTTGGACTAGATGTGGGCAATCAGATTATGAATTTCCTTTCACCGTCTGTCTTATATTTTAATATTTTTGAAGTGGGGGCAATCAATTTGTATATATCATACAAGGGATGATATCTGCTTAAATTTCAACAACGAAGGTCTGTCAACAAATTTTTATTGTACTCTGAACTAATTTTCTCCCAGTCTTCAATACACCTTCGCCAATAGGGAAGATTTATGAGAATTTTGATTTTTCAGGGATTGACCTTGAGTGAATTAATGAGTTTAAAATATGATAAAATAGCTAAATTTATCAGGATTATCCTAGACATACTTTCTTTCAGTTAAAATTAGAGGAACCATAAAGATTTTTGCCTAATCTCGTTTTGAAGGTATGCTTTTAAGTTTTCAGAGTCAAGGTGAAAATATTTCTTTCTATGAAGACCAAGGGAGGGACAATAACATTCATAAATGAATAAAATCTTGAGTATAGGAAAACTAAAACAGAACAAGGATTCGCCAGGGTTTGATGCAAAATAATTTCATTCCCACACAAGTTTGTTTATTGATTCTCAAACTTCCTTTCAAGCCCCTTTTTATTCTTATTTCCTTTCTCTTTTTATTTCATTCAGAGAAGGCTTCAGAATTAAGCTGTAATTTCATACTTCTCTGATCTTTGATCAGGTGACAATATTTACATGGATAAAACCTCGTTTATATTCGATAAGATCTCCTTAAAATTTAGCTTGAACTATGAGTATAGGAATTCATACCTCGGATTTCACTGATATTTTCAATAAAGCCAATCATTAATTCATCACCTGTTTTAAAAGAAAACAAATGTTTTCAAACCTTAGTGTTGGATTTTGATACCTCCTCATCTCTCATCTGATAGTAAGTATTCTGCACGGGAACCAAATTGGAAAAATTAGAAAATTCTGCATAATAGAAAGGATATGCAGTACAAATATTTTATATTTGCTTTTATGATATCAAATAAGACTTGGTTTGTTTACAACAAAAGTAAAATTTGGGTAATTCACAAAAGGAAAATAAAACTACAAACAAAAAATAGAAAGCAAACGTCAATCTAAAACGGTATATACAATGGGAATCTGGAAAAATGATTATTTCATAAAAAGTTTCAAGTAACGCCTGTTGATAGGAGCGTCAAGAATTTTTCCGTCGAGATTTTCCAATAAGACAAAATTTTTCCCCTCAGCAGCTGCAATCCTGAATGGTATGAACCAGGGATGGTCAAACTTTCTGTGTTTCCCTGCATCTTCTTTTCTAGCATCCCACTTTAAAACTAGATATTTAGGAAGAAACTCCCTGTCTTTAGCCTTTTTATCGAAAAGGGCCTTCATATTATCTTGGTACTTCTGAATTTTGTCATGTACTTCGGCCCTATTTTGCTGGACTTTGATTATTTGATTTATCCTTCTTGTAATGTCATTTGGCTCTTCATTTGTGTCTTGCCAGAGATTCATTGCAGGATGAGCGATATTGATACAAAGGATGACGTCAGTACCATAAACCATTTGAAAAGGAGACATACCTATTGATTTCTTGGTGCCGATTCGATTCGCCCATAAGGCGTATTTCAAGTGAACGTGCCAAGCCTTCTTATTTTATGTCAACACCTTTTTTATTATAGTCATCAGACTCTTGTTGGATGATTCAACCAACCCATTCCCCTAAGTATAGTAGGTTGTGGAATGTCCTAACACAATGTTGTATTTTTGGAAGAAATGGACCATTGCCATAGATTTGAAAGATTGGGCATTGTTAGTGACTATTTTTTTAGGAAAACAAAATCTCGATAGGATGTTCTCTTCCAAGAAATTTATTACTACCAAATTCGTAACATTTTGAGTTGGAATGGCTTCGACCCACTTCATGAAGTAATCGGTAGAAGTTAAAATCCATTTATGTTGGGCGCTTGACTGCGGATGGATTTCTCCAATGAAATATAGACCCCATTGTTGAAAGGGAGCTTCTTCTTTGACCGGGATTAAAGGTAGTGTAAGGATATTTTTCTTACCAGAGAACAGTTGGAAAGAGTTGCAGGCTCTGACCTTGGCATTTAGATAAGTAAATAATTTTGGCCAATGATATCCAACACTTAAAATCTTGTAGGCCGTTACCCTCTAGTCGTGATGTCCTCCAAATACTCCTTCATGAAATTCATTTATGACTCCTTCTGTTTCATATTCTGTTAAGAAACTTAACAAGAAACCTAGAGGATCCTTCTATTATAGTTGGCCATCAACAATAAAATATTTAATTGCGTGCAACTTCAAAGTTCTCGCCTTGGATGAATTCATGTCATTCGGGTACTGAAGGGTAAGGAGGTATGAAACAATATCGCGATACCAAGAAGAGGAAGAAAACTTATCTTCGATATGGATTGTAGTGGTTTGATTGTAAAGTTCTTCTATATCTAGGATCTATCTGTGTGATTCCAGGTGGTTTATCCTGAGCGCTTTGAAATTTGATTCTTATAACAATTTCGCCAGGCCCTGACCTTTGACTAGCTTGGTCGGTTTCACTTCTAAATCAAACTCTTGAATTTTATCCAACAACCAACCTCTTTTTCCGTCACTGTCTGGTTGGACCAGATGTCTTTGACAACACTTGTTGGCACGTAAGCGATTATTTTGGAATGCAACACATATGTTCTGAAATCTTTGAGAGCTTTCACCATTGTGTAAGCTTGTTTTTCAAGTATATCATATTTTAATTCTCCATCCCTAAGAATTTTACTGAAAAAGACTATCAGTTGCTCAAAACCTTCTTCATTCTTTTGCTGGAGAACCACTGCGATAGTATGTTCAGAAGCAAAAGAGAAGATCAATAATTCCTTGGTATAGTCTGGACTGGCTAACGCTGGTGCTTCACTTATAGCTTTCTTGACTCACTCGAATGATGCTTTAGCTTCGACATTCCATTTCACTTCGTTCTCTTTCTTCAACATATCTATAATCAATTTAATTATTTCAGCAAAATTGGGAATGAATCTTCTCAAAACGTTGATCTTTCCTAAAAAAGATTGAATTTCTTTTCTGTTCCTAGGAATATTAATTGTGTCTATAGCCTTGACTCACTTAGGATCAAACTTGATTCCTTCCTTTGAGACTATATGACCCAATAGATTACCTTCTTGCATAGTGAAGTGTGATTTCTTAGGATTAAGAGACAAACTGAATTTTCTGCATTTATCAAAAGTTTGTTTGAGGTGAAATAGATGTTTTGCATCAAATTTGAAAAAACATATTAGATAATCTAAGTAAATAACAACAAATTTGTCTCTCTCACCGATGAAATCTATATCTATCTCTCTCTGGAAAGTATCCCCTATGTTCATCAAACTAAATGGCATTTTATCATACATGAAAGTTCCCCACGGAGTGGTAAACACAGTCTTTTTTTTGTCATCTTCATAGACAATAATTTGATTGTATTCTGAAAGACCATCAATCATGGAAATTATGTTAGCTCCAACTACCTTTTTAGGACATGATCGATTTTTGGTAATGGGTATTTGTCTTTGAGGGATGACCGATTAAAATTTTTGAAATCTACACAAAGTCTTATTTCTCCATTTTTCTTCCTGACATGTACCAAATTTGCTACCTATTCGGAATACCTGAGTGGAACAATAATCTTTGCATCAAGAAGCTTCTTGACTTCCCTTCACTGGAAAGAGGGTAGGATTTATCTGTCTAAGTTTCTTCCTGAAAGGTTTGATACCATGCTTCAAAGGAATCTTATGTTCAATTACATAGGTATTGTAAGTTTTTAAATCAAACTCAACATACTTACTCTTCATTTGGGCTGGAAGGTATTTAGATATCTTGACCAGTTTAGGATTTTCCATAGTTCCTATTTTACAGTCTTCAATCTCTTCGGGCTGAGGTCGTAAGGTAGATTTTAAAGGTATGTCATCATGGCCAAATAATATTTCTAAGGGGATCAAACCTCTAGGGATCTGATTGTTCTTAAACACAAGAATACAGTGATTTGTGATCTTATCCTAGAACTTTTCAGCGTCTTCACCTTCCTTCATGACCCAAATAGGATCGTTTTGGTTTTCCTGATCTATGTGAGTCTCAGAGAACTCGTCGACCATTTCAAGGAACTTTTTAATTTGTTCATCGTCTTCAAAGACTTGTCAGTGCTGAACATTATTTGGGATCAAAGGTATGTGTCTCATTTTGATTTGATATTTTAGTTTTAGGATAGTAGGTAGTAAAAACGTCACAGATTCTTTGGCTAAAGAGTTGCCTTGATGATTTTCCATTCTGGGGATAGAGTGGATATTAAAAGATGAGAAGAAATTCTCTATCAAATCCTAGGCACAATTTTTGTATGACCTCATCCTTGGATGCTTAGCTTGATAATGTTGCTTTATTTGTTTCACAATAAGATCTGCATCACCATAAACTATTAGATGTTCAATTTCTAACTTTCTAGTAGGCTCTAGTCCTAAGACTAGAGCTTCGTACTCACAGAAATCATTTGTATAATCAATCTCCCACTGTAATATATATGAAAAAGGGATAACGTACTCATCTCCTGGTGCTACAAATAACACTCTAGCCCCTTCTCCTTTGCAGGACAAAGCGCCATCAAAAAACATTTTCCATACTCCTTCTCTACTATTTACACTTTTCTTTGTTTTTTCCACTTTTTTATTTTCTTCTTCTGTACATTCTTTGAAATCATCATCTATCGACAATATACAATTTCCTAAGTCCTGATCAACAACATAGACTAGGTAATTGTTTTGATTTTGAGGGTCACTTACCGTATACGCCAATCTTGTTTCTCTTTACAGTCGCGTGAATTGTCCATCGAAAATTGGGATTGTAGTGTAATTCATGTCCAGCTGAAGTGATCCTCCCAATTTTTCACCCCAAGACCTGGATAGAAGCATGTCGTACTTGTAAGGGACATCAACAACGACTACATCCATAAACATACTTTTTACAGGAATTTGTGCAAGATTTACTACCAAATCTTTGATCATGCCTAGACACTTAACTTTTCTAGAATCAAACGAATACAAGCCTTGATAAGGTCTAGTAATAAAGAGGCCTAATTTATCCATGATAACTTTAGGCATTAAATTATGGGAAGCCCCATAATCTAACATGTAGTTGTGGAGTAAATGGTCATGCATTGTTAGTGTAACATAAAAAGGAGGGACCAAATCCCTATTGTTTTCGATATGTGGACCAAACATGATCATAGGTCTTCATCCTGTAGATTAATTACATCTGCATGACATTCAGCATTAGAAAAATTTATCATTTTAGAAATTTTCTTTTTATAGATCATATTTTTTGCAAGCTCAATCAGAGGCACAAGGATTTTAATTTTATTAAGTTTGTTTTCTAAATTGAAACCCTTGATTGCTTTTTCGGTTTCTCTGGTTGGAATTGTGCTTCTGCATTTTCTAGTTTTTTAGTTTGTGTTGCTCTTGTTTCAACTGGTTTTGTTCGAGCAAATTGTGTTTCAACTAGCGGTTTAGCAACAACTGCCTCATTTGTTTTATTTCGTGACAAAATATTCTTCGGTGGAACATTCATAGGATTTTTTTCTCTGGGCCTTAAATCATACTTTTGTTGGAGTTCGACCATTATAGAGTCAACGAGTCCTTGATAGGAAGATTCTCCCAGATTGTTAATACTTTCCTCATTATTAAACAAGGGTTCCAAGTATAAAGACTTTTCATAATCCTGCCTAGTTAGATGAGGCTCTAGATCGTCATCTCTAAGGTTGTTTAGATACTCTTCTAACTCCTCATAATTTTGCATGTCATCCCTCTGCATAAAATTTTCAGTTTTAAATGGGGCTTGGATCTTTTGATCTTCATTTTTTACCTGTCTTTGTTGTATCTGAGGTTTAGGATTTATTTTGAACTGATTCCTAACGTAAGTATCAAGTTTGGCCTAATCCAATTCCATTCTGTATATCTTGTTTGATAAATCTTTGATTATCTTGGCCATCTCATCCATTTTCTCTTCTATGAACTTCCCAAATTTAGATGGTCCTACTTGTTCTTTGAAATGCCTAGGTTCTTTGGTTCCCATCTCGAACTTAGTTTTTAATTTCCTAGATGCCATCATATTAGATTCAATTTCTATGGCATCATCTTGTATTCCTGCTAGAGTGGCATATCTTCTCTCTCTTAAGAGGAGAGAAAAGTCAGGTTCAAAGGTCCCTGCAAAAGTTACCTTTGCAGCAGGTTGAGAGGGTTTGAATTTAGTTGGGATTTTGTTGTATAGTTTGTTGAACCTCTGATTAAATTCAAGAACTGATTCAAAATTATTTTTCCGTAAAGCCCTGAATTCAGTCAAATAATAGAGATGGTCCTTATTCTCTCCCCACTGTCATAGGAAGTCATTTTCTAGATCATCATATGACCTTATGGAACCTGTCGAGAGTCCTCGGAACCAGGTTCTCACTTGTCCTTAAAAGGTTTTTACTAACAACCTTGAGTAGACATATTCGTGTTCGATGCCAAGGATATCAACAAACTGGTCGAAAAATACTATGTGTTCAGTTGCGGTTAAATCGCCTTCTCCCATGAATTTTGGCAGGCTTTTCATATAATTTTTGGGAAAATTATGAAGGACGACAGGAAGGACCAAGGGAGCGTATCTGGCGGCTACCTTGGAAAATATTCTAGGCGGTGGAGCTTTCCCTTGACCTTGTCCACCTGCTCCTCCACCTCTGACGCCACTACCGATGCCACCTCCTCCAGCAACATCCATTGGAAGTCTAGGAGATGAACTTCAGGAATTACAAAGGGGATTTTCAAAAACTTCAAGGGACTGAAGTGGTGACCTTTTGAATACTTTGGGATGTGGTGAAGGAAGTTCCGAAAAAAGGTCATTAGGAGATGAAAAATCTAGAAGAGGAGGAAAAGGGAAATGTGGACTGGTTTCCTTAGATTTAAAAGATGTATATATAGGGGAACCGATAGGGGATGAATCAAGGTATAAAATATATTCTTTAGCATTTCAGGAAACCAAAACCTTTACTTTGGGTAAGGATGGAATCGACAGGGTGTTGACGACAGTGGGTATCAAAAGTGATCCTTTTTTTTTATTAGTAGGAGTATCACTCAAGTCAATCTCAACTTTTATCTCGGTAACACTTACCTATGGATTCTCAAGCTTGGCATCAGGTTTAGTAGTTGATGCCTCCACAGAGTGTACTTGTTTAAGATTCACTTCAGGGCTTAGTTCTTCAATTGGAACCTTAGAATTAACCTGTGTAACTTTGGGTTGATATACTTTAACTGCTGATGCAGTAATTGATTTGAGGTATCCCTTTGGTTTATACAACCTTTCGGGATATGATACTGGTGTGGTCTTCTTATCATCTGGATTCTTCCTGGTATTCTTTCGACCGAATGTCAGTTTTATCTACGGTGGAGTTGCCAAGTAAAAGATAAAAATAAGCCTTATTTGTGTGTTCAATATGTGTTCACTATCAAAGATAGAAAATTTACCTTGTCATTTTCCTGGGGAAAAATAACTTTGTTTCTTCATCCCCGACAATGGCGCCAAACATATGTTGGTCCTGAGATTAAACTTAAGGTTCAAAGAGTAATGTCAAGCATCAAGAAAGTTTAAAGAGAATGTTTTTAAAGAGTTTTTTTTCTACCTTTAGTTATATGAGAAAAGATCCTTAAATGAAATTAACAATATGGCAGTACAGAGGCCGTATTTCATGTCTGAGTCACAAATGAAATGTCGAATGTTGTGAGAGAAAATTACAAAACTGTTAGACAAAGCAAGGCATCAATTGCTGAAGAGTCTTGTCGTGTTGAAGTGGAAGTAAAATAGATAGTGCACCCTTGGACACAGTATAAAGTACAATAATTCACACAACTTGCAGGTTTTGTTTTACTCACAGTAAATACAGAGGAAAAATTTCTCACTTAACAAATTACTGATATAATATGATTACAGTAGTTGTGATAGAAAATTGCAAACGAGCATTTATCAAGGAATTGCATAAAGAAATGTTGAAATGTGGAAATACATAAGAAACACATAACCCAAACTGAATAAAATTTGGAATCTCTGTTTGCACTTGTATTAATACTAAAAAATGAGAGTTTTCTCTATTACATCTGGAAAGAAGAAGCCTCTAATAAATCTTGAATCTATGTATTTATACAAAACAGTCACAACTCAAAATGGTTGGAATTCTTATAATAAAAATAACAAATATTTGAAATAGGACAACAATGTGCATAATATGACGAGCTTCGTTGGTATTCCCCTCCATCTCTTCGTTTGTTGCCAAAAATGCTTCCTTTACTCATTCCTTTAGGATGGAAACACCTGTCATCTGGTCTTCTTAATAAGTTGGCATAATATCTTAGCTGTTGTAGTTTTGTTTCCATCTGTCCCTTCAGCTATGTTCAGTAATGCAATGACATTTTCTTACCTGCTCACAACTATGCTTTATCTTCCATGCTCAATGCTTTGGTTGCATCTATCTAAAAATTCCACCACCAACTTTGATGGCTTAATTGTTTCATTTACCTCGAAAGTGTATAATTTCCTTTCTACTTGAGGTAGCCTTCCTTGGATTATTTTCACTTCTTGAGATAAGGACTGGAATTGTGAACTTGGGTTCACTAGACATTTATTTATTTTAAGAAGGTCAATCTGGCTCATTTCCTAGATGGCTTCCAACGTTTCCTCTTTTCTCTTTCTGGAGTTTTGATGGTTCATTTCGATATCGATTTTCCCTAGGGCCTCTGTAATAATGCTTCCCTCAAAATAAATCAATCTCTGTCCTAATGATGATAACGCTTCTTGGAAAGCATCCTTTACTTCCCTAGTTAATATCTTGCTCTTTGCCAAATTAGTTTCCCACACCTTTAGGGCCATATCACCTCTTACTTGTTTAGAAGGGGAAAGCCGAGGAAAATCAGAGATACTTGTTGGTTGTGGAGCCTGATTATCTTCCTGATTTATAGGTCTTTTACTTTCAGCCATGTTTATACCCCATGAAGTATTTACACTCTAGAAGTATGTACACTCTTCCACGCGGGGGAGTGCAGAGGGGGGGTACCCCCTCTG